>BPLR01000016.1:0-73239 GCA_021605095.1 Caerostris extrusa | reverse complement strand
AGTTATAGCATTTTTTAATGAAGCAACTTTTGTTAGTTTGAAAAATGGATAAAGGAATTTCGTGTGTTATAAAAAGCATTGCATTTTGGCGAAAAAAATACTATTGAACCAAGGCTTGGCTTGATAAACATTATTCGGACTTTGCACCAGGAAATTCAACCGTAGAGAAGTGGTTTGCTAAATTTAAACGAGGCGAAATGAGCACCGAAAACGATGCACGCAGTGGACACCCCAAAGGGCTGTTACCGACGAAAACATCAAAAAACGTCCGCAAAAATAATTTCTGATGACCGTAAAGGGAAGTTGATTGGGATAACTGTGACCCTAAAGATATTAAGGAAAGTGTTGGACATATCGTGAATGAATATTTGGATATGCAAAAGCTCTGTTCAAAGTGGGTGCCACTTGAGCTCACAATCGACCCCAAACCACAACCAATTGATGATGCTAAGCAGTGTTTGGAGCTGTTCAATCGTAATAAACCCGAATTTTTGCGTCGATATGTGACAATGGATAAACATGTCTCCATCATTTCACACCGGAGTCCAATCTACAGTCAGCCGAGTGGACTTTGCACGTGATGGAACTCAAAAATGCTATAACTTCACTAAAAATGCTATAACTCACATACTAATAGTGCAACAGCTGTCAAATTTATACACGTGTCATTTGAAGGTTAGCGCTAACTAAAATTTATATGGATTTAATACTAGTAGCGCCATCTGTCAGCCTACGGACATTTCAATCCACCTGTTAGTTTAGAACAATCTAGTTATTTATAGATTTAATTTTTCTAGAATGGTATAGTATTTTTATTCCAATATCTAAAAATAAATTCATAATTACTAATTAAAACCTCATACACAATTATTTTTGAAACTGCGCCATGGAAGTGAATTAAACTGCCTTTTATTCTTTACACAGAAATTTACGCATTTCTAATAATAAATTCTATAAAAAATTGGATTCTATAAAAAATTGGAATATAATTTTATTTTAGTATACTTATGCATTATACTTAATACAAACTACATTCACGGTATTTCTCATTTCATTCCCATTACATTTAATGATAAAAATAATTGATAATGATGCATTCACTTTTAGAGAAAACTAACTCACAAAATATTTATGCTATAAAATGAATTAAACAGGGAGCAATAAATTTTAATTTTAACTCATTTAGAATTTGTCATAACTAAACGTTTAGCACATAGCTATATTCATAGTTTTTTTAAAGTTTTTTATCTCACTTGGTAGACAACAACGTCTAGATCAAGTCCAAAAACCCGTGGTCTTATGGTGCAGATTCTGTTGCGACGGAACACCTGTAGGTAGAAGCCTGACTTAGATTCGTATCGCTGAAGAAGGAGGCCAGTGGAAAAATTACAGGAAGAATTACCCCTCATTTGCGTATCGTATGGAAGAAAACCCCGGAAAACGGCTACCAGGTAATCCGACACATGACAAAATGCTGAACATTACAAACGGCATCGAGTAGTTTTCTGAAACAGTATCTACAATAAAGCTGCCAGAGGATTGAAACTCCTTAATGCTCACCAGCGATGAAGGTTGAAACTGAGTCACGAATCGAGCCTATATTCACTAAATTTGGTTGGAAATTCGATGCCATTTGTGATGTGCAGCATCATGTCTCGTTTGTCGGACTATCAGGTGGGAGTTTCAGGGTTTTCTCCCAATGCACTAGAGCAGGGTCTCCAAACTACTGGTCCGCGGGCCAAATCCGGCCCGCCAGTATCATCCATCCGGCCTGCGAGAGCAAATAGTTTATTGTTGCTGTAATAAGTTAGATAAAAAAAGTACAGAATTATAATAACTCGGTTTTATTTACTTGCTAGGTAAAGTTTAATAACAAGCATAATAAACATAAAAATTTAACTTAAGCCTAACAACTAACAAATAATTGAAATGAATCCCACTAACATTATAAACTAGTCAACATCCCTCGGTAGTTATGTTGTGGTAAAGAGTATCGCATATGTATGTATATCGATGTTTGGAATGTATATATCATGAATCAAACATATGACTTTTTATCCTGAAAATCCCTCAGGAACGGAATAGTCTAGAAATTATAGATGATGGCAGAAAAATTAAAACGGTTTTGGCCCTAGGTACTTATTGGAGTAAACAACATGGCCCTAAGGCTGAAAAGTTTGGAGACCCCTGCACTAGAGGACTAATACGTTCCACATTTTGGTTCACTTTCGGGAATATTTTTTAAATATAAAATGCCTGTCAAGAAACAATTTATTTCTATTTGATTCAACATAAAATTTTAATCGCCGTAAATAAAAATGCATTTTACTAATTTATATACTTCACCCTATAAAATCCACTTAACTCGAGGATACAGAATCCCAACCCCAAAATCTATTCTGCCACTTCTCCCAAAGAGAGTGCTATACATCATCCGAATGAATCGGTGCTTCTGAATGAATGAAATGTGACTGTCAAAGTAGTCGCGAGAGTTGTGAGAAATGGCGACTTGCAGATGATGCGTGCTGTCAGGAGAATCTCGGGAGTAACCTATAAATCAGTCACCTGCCACGCGGAATGAAGTTGCAATGAATACTAAAAATACTTTGCGATCATTCGCAGATCCGCTATTTTTCTTTTCTGTTTCGTAACTTTAATTTCAAAACAGTAATGAGTTTTAATAATTCATGAAGTAAATAGAACAGCAGATGCTGAATATTTTAATACTGGTACGTAGAAATATTTATTACTCATATAATATACGACTATTTCTATAGAAAAAAAAACTATAATGCCGACAGTTTTATCATAAAAGAATTATACATTAAGAAACAATGCCTATCAAGAAGTATGTTTAATCTTTTTTTGCTAAGCTATTGTGATTACGTTAAAATTTTCATGCATTCTTGAATTTTCTTATATACACACACACTTACATACATACATACATACATATATTTATAATGCAGCTGGTAAACACTTAAACAGCTTGGTCTTGGATGCCTTAAGGCAAAGAGCTGCACAGACGTACTCACTTTGCATTACCCAGGGGGCGCGTGTAACTTGAAGATATGCCACGGACGCGGAGTAACAATGCCCCCGCAACGCTCTACGATCCTATTAGACCGGCACCTACAGTTTATAGTGGATTCCGAACCATTACATACATCCATTGCACCGACGGGACTCGAACCCGAAACCTGTGGTATCGAGCGCCAGAGCGCTAGAGACTCGACCATTCAGGCCCCCACATATATATATATAAACGATATAATATTTTTCATTATATATATTATTGAAAAGTATATAACATAATGGGATCTGATGGCCGAGTGTCTGGCGCTAGGTGTCACAGGTTTTGGGATCGAGTCCCTGCGGTATCGTGGATGTTTGTAGTGTTTCGAAATCCACTTTAAACCGTAGGTCCGGATTTAATATGATTGTAGAGCGTTGGTCCTAGGGCTGACACCCCTACCCCGTGAAAGGAAAAGTATCATGTCTCGAAATCTACCAGTAGGGCAGACGAACTTGGTCCATCATGTGGTTGTTGCGCCATTGATGATGATGATGTATATCTAATATTATAAACTGTAATTATATCATGCTAATGCGCCGTTGATGAGGTATAATATGATATTATAAACCACAATTATATCATTTGTCTGCGCCCAGTCAATTCTATTTTATCACTGATGTATAATGTATTATGAATTAATAATTGTAACACGAAATTGATTACAGTAATCTGAACTATTATGATACGAATATGATATCAATGGATCCAAACAACAATGGAATAAATCTCAATGCTTTTTTTCTCATTATTGACTGAAAGAAAAACATGTTATGTACATTTGCGTAATTATTTATCCTTTTCTCTTACTATTAGTCAATACTATTATCTAATGCAATGCAAAAATA
Source organism: Caerostris extrusa (assembly GCA_021605095.1). Classification (NCBI taxonomy): domain Eukaryota; kingdom Metazoa; phylum Arthropoda; class Arachnida; order Araneae; family Araneidae; genus Caerostris; species Caerostris extrusa. Next base: position 69,318 of record BPLR01000016.1, on the reverse strand, counting down.
TTTTATAATAAAGTCATATCTTCACGATAACTTACAACATCGCAAGTCTCATAAAACCTTTTAGAACTTGTATTTCTAGTGGTTGAATGGATCCAAAATTCTCTTCTTATTGGTGGGAATAGATTAACTCTCTTTCTTTGAAAAATTAATAAATACTATAGAGAATGTGACTGGGTGTCTCGCATCGTCTCAAAATGTATGTAAAATATTTTTAGAAACATAATCTTTTATATAGGTAAATATAACAAATTATCTTCGTTTTTTTAGGAGTAGTGTAATGTTGAATTATCGGAACGGTGTCTCCTTAATAAAGGTGCCAACAAGTTTGCTGATATTCATGAATCATACTAAAATAATACAAGTGTCAACAATGGATAAAAAGAAAAGACATAATGCTAAGACAGATTGACCTTAACTTTAATTTCCTTTGTAATAGATGTTCCATACCTGCGCCTTCATTAAATATTTTGATGAGTGCATAAATCTATTTATGTTCATATGCAACAAAGCCGCTGGATGCTACAAATGGTCTCAATCAAAAAAGAAGATTCATTTATCATTCATTCATTCATTCATTCATTCATTTATTCAAAGGATTCATTGATTAAAATATTCAAAGCTGACATAATTCAGTTTATACTAGCTGTTTTTGCAGAAGTTATTGTTATTTATTTATCCATTATTGTCGTATTTTTCATGAAGTAGCCTGAAAATTATGATAATAGCAGTCATGATTTCAAGGTATTTGCAAAACAAATAGGACAATGCCGTCTTTTGCCTTTCATAGTATTTGCACTTTAATGACCTGTAATGGAGGTTTACCATTCATAGGGAAGTAATGCCTGAGGGCGATTCCATTTAACCAGAAGTTCTGCATATAAACTAGGATTCTATGCAGATTCCTTATCCCAAAGCCGCAGGTAGTAGGATTCTGCACTGAATCCATAACAACGTTACTATAGGAACCACTTAGGAAAGCCATTACAGTAAAATAACTCTCATATTCTCATTTAAATATCTTCCAATTTCATCTAACCACAAAAAAAGTTTCATTGAAATAAATGTCAAAATTTGTTAACTTTTTAATTCTGTAATATAAAGCAACAAAAATAACAAAATCAAAAATTTTGCTTTTGTGCGTGTGTATCATACATTTACATTACTGATTAATCAATTTTCCCTTGCAAATAAAAATATAATTTTGTTGCCTTATGCACTCATGATGATATATTTGCTTTCAAAATAAAGGAAAATGATCCTTCTTCCAATTTCATGGTCACCGAATTGAAAATTCACAAAGTGATAAAGTATTTTCCAGTCTGACTTAAGAGGTTCGACTGGTGAATCGATAAATGTCTTACTGGGATGTACGTAAGAATCTAACAGCTTCTGGAAATGCTCTAACTGTTTCAAGAGAATAATGACGTAGGAAATTCTTTCTTTTTTCATCAAGGTCTTTAGGGTTGTTACACAATCCATTTTTCTAGTATGCAAAAGTAATGGGTTGAAAGTAATAGCTACATACATTAATAATGCATATAAATATTTTTGATGTGGTACAAAGTAAAAATTATGTCAGTTTTCCTATAACATATGTGGACAACTATTTCTACATGAAGATCTACACGAGCCTCCCAGTTTTTAACTGAAAAATAAATTCAATATTTTTCAGCTAAATAATAATAGGTATTTAACTACTATTACTGTGCAATACTAGAAAAACAATATGTTTAAATCAATAAAGTATTTTATTTATTTATCTTTTGCTATATATCGTTGGACCTCTTGTTCCATTTTTTGTATACTATGGAAAGCCCAACGACGGTGAAGGAAGATATAACCTACTAGGAGGGTAATTTTCTATGGGTGATATATGCGTATTTTTCTACATACTTTCCCGCATTCGTTAGAGTGTGGGAGAAAACCCAGAAAACTTCCACTAGACTCCGATGTCGAGGAAGATGGGAACCTCTTGTCGACGTTATTTGGGGAATATTGCAAATTATTTTCTTTTTCTCTGTGGACATATTCTACGCTATACCCTTCGAGTTTTCTAAGAGAGTCCTGTTCTCAATTGTGATGATAGGGGTATTGTATGCAGAAGAAGATCAGTTTCTAATTGTTTGTTTTGTATGTCACCAAAGATGAAACGTAGCCTTTCTTCAACATCTCCTTCCCTCAAATGTGTCGTACATTAGTTACTGGAGCACAAGATTGGTTTCTAGAGAATGTGTCAAGACAAGATGCTGTTTAAGCTATCTATGCATGTTGGAAACTGTTGTCGCGGTATTAAGAACCTGGACGAGGATCATCAAAAGTTCCTACACCAAGAATGACATATTAAAACTGTAAGTTGAGCAGTTCTAATAAGTATTTAAAGAGGTAAGGGAAGTTGTAGATTCTGCAGCTGCCTCTCCTTAACTATATTTTGATGATCTTGGGCTTCGTTCCAAAATTCTATGATACCTGACACCAACATTAACCCTCCGAAATGGTGCTCGCATCAGAACGTTCTTTAGCCGACACAAAAGAAGCTTAAGTGGTTTTAGAAAAAAAAAGTTTCTGACAAATATAGAATTTTAGGAACATGATTTCGATGTAAAGGGATTTTTTTCCGACTTAATATTATTTTTAAGGCTGGTGTCATTGGATACACCACGAAATTAATTAATAGTGTTATAGGAGGTACGGTACAAAAAATAACTTCCAAATTATGGTTAACCTATTTAATAAGAGACAAAAGTATTATTACTGATGATTAAATGTAATTTAAAATTTAAATAATTCATTTTAATTTTAATAAATCTTCTGACAAAAAATAAATCCTAAACCTTGTTTTTATCTACGATACTATTTTAATTATTCGCCATCATTTTAATTACTAAAGCAAGCAAACTCATTAAAAAGTTGTAGTTGTAAAATGTGTTATTATAATTATTCAAATGAATTAATTATGATTAAATTTTTATCGTTTATTTACAAAAATTTTTTTTTGCATTTTTAAGATGAATGAATTGATTCTTAATTGCATTTCCTAATTTTGCAATAATTATATTCTTGATTTATATTATAAAAACTCAAAAAAAGTAAAAAATATATATGCTCAGCAGCCAAGTAAAGTCTTGTCATGCCTGTTAATTTAAAATAAAGTTAAACAAATTATTATTATTTATTTATTTGCAAATTTTGCTGACAAGATTTTGATCCTCATTAATGTATCTTTTATCTAAATTAATTAAATAAAAATTCATATCTGATGAACAAATTGATATTTAAAACTTTTATCCTGAACATATAAAGGTTTAACTGCACAAGCAGAAGCATTTGAAAATAAAATTTAAAAATCAATAAAAACAGCACTTTCACATCGTTATCAATGGAAACAGCAAAGAAGTTTAAAAGTATGTTTTTAGGAGAATAACAAAAAAATTGCCGTTGAATAATGGCGGCATTTCATGGTTATATAACCTTTTATTATTTTTGTTTACCGGTAGTTCCATTTCGTTAAAAGCCTTTCCAAATCTATAATAGTCAGAGACGGCAAAAATGCAATTTGAAAATGTAACTCATAAATTGTCCTTTTAAGCCTAGAAGTCTTATCTATACAATGTAAGAAATGGGAAAAAATTGTCTACTTATTTGTTTATTCTAGCATTCATAAAACAATAAGCAATATTACAGGAAAAGTTATGATATCGTAAAAATGATATCTTTATTTTTTTTTTTGGTTAATTGATGGTTATTAGTTGTATTATTTCCCTTTTTGGTTCATTTGAACAATGAAATGTTACCAGATAACAAGCGATCGAAATTTATGTTTAAAAAAAACAAATGTTTTGCAAATATTTCTTGATAAAATGAAAAAAAAAAAATATTAAATTATTTTCTGAAAATATTCTTACAATTTAAAATAATTTCTATTTATGGTAATTTTAGAATCTGTTCACAGTTTTATTTTTTATCTACTAAATAATAATAAACCTACTTTGAATATGAGAAGTGTCAAAAGGAAAGAGGATATGAGTATCAATATGAATTATTAAACATTTCCTTAATATCAAAATTTCCTTAAAAATATTAAGATTATTTATTTTGCGATAAAATAATTGTAGTGTTTTATATGTTAAAAATGTATAAAATAAGATTATTTAGGATATTTTGAGAAATCGATTAAAATTTTTTTGAATGTTTGGGATTAATATGATTAAGAAAATTTTAGAAATTTTAATATAAAATATAATTAAATAAGAGATTGATATTTTACATATTACATTTTTAATCATTCCCCATTTAATCATATTGATAAAATTATTTAACAATTGAGATTTATAATTATGAATTTTTTTTTATTTTTTTTTTTATTAAATTGAATGGCTAATTTATGACGCTATATTATTCTGAGCGTTCCGACATTTCTAGAAAAAACAATTAAAAATTTTTTTAGAAACGATAGTTAAATAGTTGAAATATCTGTTGTTAATAATTTAAATATGCCTAGCTTAATTTATTTTAATTATTACTTTTTTTCATTAATTTTTTTTTATAAATTTTTTATTATTTACTTTTCTATTACTTTTTTTCATTAATTGATATTAAAATAAAATTAAAAATTTTCTTTAAAATTATTTCAAAAAAAAAAAATCCCATTCATTTCTTTCCTGAATTCATAAAATTAAAAACAGCAACTTTAGAAAAAAGATGCATAGAAATTTGAATATCGAATATTTTTGGTTAGCATTCGTAAAGCATGAAATGATTTTACAGAAATTTAAAGAATTATATTGAAAAAAAGTGCTGTGTAAAGATCAATTCTACTTTCCAAAACTTTTTATAGATTAATATTTTATAAACGTGTGTCTTCGAGTACAATATACCATAAAAATTAAAAAATCGAATAAGATCAGTAAAATGTCAAAGTTTGTTGTTGGTCAACTGAAGTAATTTGTTCTATTAATCTAGTAATTTTGCAAAAATTGTTTTTAATAACTTGTATAATTATACAACTTGCAAATTAAAACTAAAAAAATCATTTCTTATGTTAATACTTACTTCGTGACAAATTGTTTAATTTTTCATCTTTTTGCTTCCAATAAGCTGAAAAACGTTTATTTTTGTCTTATTCTGCAGAGATATTTTATCCTGTTTTGTTATTAAATTACTTTATGTTATATAATCGTCTGGTTTTATTAAATTCCTTGTTATATAATTATCTGATGTTTGTGAATTACTTTATGTTTTATAATTAACTGATGTTTAATTACTTTATGTTTTATAATTATCTGATGTTTTTAAATTACTTTATGTTTTATAATCGTCTGATGTTTTTAAATTACTTTAGAATTTTTATTCGTGTGATATTGTTAAATTTCATGTTATATAATTATTTGATGTTTCTAAATTCATTTATGTTTTTTATAATCGTCTAATGTTATTAAATTATTTTATGTTTTGTAATCATCTGATGATTTTAAATTACTTTTATGTTATATAATCGTATGATGTTATTAAATTACTTTATATTATATAATCGTATGATGTTATTAAATTACTTTATCTTTTATAATCATCTGAAGTAATTTAATTTTAGAAATGAATTTATTAAATCTTTAAATTTAAAAATATGTTTCATGAGTGGAACTGCATCGAACTCATTAAAATACATTTAATCAAAGACTTCGTGTTTTCTTTGATACATTATTTTTTGCTGCTAATTTAAAACAATTATCTCTCTTTGTTTTAAAACGAACTTCTTATTTTTAAAAATGGCTCAAATTTTCCCTTTGGAATTTAAAACAGCAAATGATAAATCTTTCATTTTCATCATATGCTGATGGCAACGATGAAAAACTTCTAAGTTTATATTTTGACATTATTTCTGATTTCAGAAGGATTTATTTTATAATAACAGTGATTTACAGAAATGTTAGGTCTTTAACTCAGTAATTCATTTTTCTAAATTGTGTAGTTTTTCCAAAATAATAAGAAATCTAATAAACTACTGAAACCAGTAGTTAACAGGAATATTATCTCACCTTACTCTAACGACATTGCAAATGTCTAGTTATTAATTTTACTAGTTAAGCTGAATGTCAAATTTCTACTTCTGTAACGATCTTATTTCAACTAACATTTTTAATGACTATAAGAAAGTTACATTTTAAGAAAACTTATTTGAATATTACGGACATATTAAATCGAAAATATTTTGTTCTTTTCTTCATGGACATAAATCTGAAAGTTTTCTTCGAATGTTTCAAAATTTAAGTTAGAAAAAATTTAAAGTAACATAACATTTATTAACACAACGATTTAATTCTAAATTGAATCTAATTATTACTTTTTTCTGAATTTAAATTCACTGAATGATAGAAAAAGTGCATGCAATTTTACAAATAATCCTAAAGAACTCGTAAATTTATACATTTTGAACATGGAAATGGCATAATCAAAAACATACGAAAAAAACTGGACAATTTGCAGCTGAACATCTTATAGATGGATAAACTAGAATACTAAGTAAATGTTCAGATGAAAGTTTAATTCGTAAATAACTGTTATTGAACTACAATTTTTATTTGTGCAACTTGTATTGATTTTTATTATAATATAAATATTAAGAAGTTCCTTAATTAAAAAACAACTGTGACTCTTTTACAAGTTTATTCATCATTTCTATAGTTTCAATAGATTTTATGATTTTAAGCATTATGAAACTGTACATCAATAAAATATTACCTTGTATTTAAATTTAAACATTTGTGTGCATATTAATAATTGGATTTTGTGAACAAAATTTATTAGTTTAATAACATGCATCAAAAAGACATTTCATCTGTATTCATCAATTAATGCATATTATTAAATATCCAGTTATAATTGTTGAAAGTATTTCATATTAAGTTAAAGACAGATTAATCGTTTCAGTTTAATTACTAATATTATATTTTTCAATAAAATCAAAAAGTGCACTTTTCCTGCCTTAGTTTTAGTTTTTTTTTTAAATATTTTTTATTGTGGTATTTTATCCAGAGATAGGGTGTCGGACAAAATCCCTGATCCCAATCTTTTATCTACTTTGATCTTTACTAATGCATTTAGAAAATCTATTTAATAAATTCATTAACTTTAATTGAATTCATATCCATCAACATGGCTTTTACAATTGTAAGGTTTAATTATAACCACGAGAGGTCGCGGTTATAACTGGTAACTGTGACCAGTAACTGTGGTCCAGCGCGGTAAGTAGCAGTTGCGGGGGAAATCTTGAGACCACGAGGTGAACGCTAGGAGCGTCAGATAAAAATAGACGGTCAGGGACAGGCTTTGGTTTTAGATATCAATAGTATTGTAGAAGTGGCACAGGGTGCCAAGTGTATGTATGTATTCATAGTGTAAATAAAAAGATTAGTATTATTAAAAAGAGAGTATTCCATCCTGACACAACGAGCTGCTAGTATAGTAGCTAACACAATAATAAATTATTTGTTAAAACTTTAACTGTGTTGCATTTTCACTCACTTAAATGATATCCTTGCATTCGAAATTTGCCTGCAAAAATATGTACATCCTATAAAAATAGCAGCATTAAATTACCAGATACCCAAATATTACCTGAAGACAAACAAAAGAAAATTGTCCTTTTATTCTCAAAGTCGGAATAGATAATCAAATGGCCAGTTTTTAAATAAATTCTTTGCGCTCTTCCTCAAAAAGTGCATTCTCTACCAAATCTTGGTAGGACAGTAAGATATCTATAAAAACAACCCTGCGTAACAAGATTCAATTATTTATCAAGTTAAATTATTTATCGCCTCTCGGCGATCACCAAGCTCTCGTAAAATCGAGTCAGATTTTAATAACCAATCCTGAATCTTTAATATGAATTCCTGAATCTGACTGCAACTCCATGTCTAATATGGAGATAAGCGTAAATAGATTTATTCCATATAAATTGTTTTGGGATCAAATGAAACTTCCGGGTTTTTTTTCATTGATTAACCCTGTGCACTCGAGGGCTCCGAGCGGAACCATTTAAAATTTGTCATCAAGCTCGAGGGCTCCGCTACGGAGACAATAAAATAACAATAAAATAATGCGTTTCTTTTAATGCGTATTTCAAACTTACATGTGAATAGGATCTTTTCACTAAAGTCTCTTCGAGTTGCTGGTAATACGAATGAAAAAAAATTCGAGTGCAAAGGGTTAACTTAATCATACTTTTTTATATTACTGATGAATTGCTAAGCTACACACTTTCATAAAAAAATTTCTAAAAGCTATCAGTAAATACCTTCTCGATTATATATACGTCATTATTTTAAAGGGAAAAAAAGGAATGTTAATATCTTAGAGCTAAATAAATTATATTCTTTCTAGATATGAGTATGTAAAGGAAGAATCGCTTTTGGCGATCGCCAAGCTCACGTAAAAATCGAACCTGAAGTCAAATTTTAATAGCCATTCCCGAGTCTTTAATATGAATTGAATTCCTGAGTCCAACTCCCCCACTCTAAGATAAGCGTAGATAGATTTACTCAAATTGTTTTTGGATCAAATGAAACTTCTGGGTTTTTCCATTGTTTAACATAATCATATGTTTTTATATTACTGAAGAATTGCTAAGCTACACAAATTCATGACAAATTTTCACTTAGAACTATCAGTAAATTCCTATTCGATTATATATATATATATATATATATATATATACGCCCTTTTTAAAGGGAAATAAGAATGTTAATTTGTTAGAACAAAATAATTCTGTTCTTTCTAGATATGGAGATGTAAAAGAAAGTAATCTTTATTACTATTTCATTTGTTTGTTCTGTTAATTACTAATAATGAATATTAAACTTAGAAAACTGATAAACATACTTAGAAAAATGTGATTTTAAATCTCTGTGACACTTTTAATATTAATTAAAAGGAGACATATTATTAAAAAAATACATATTTTTGTTATAAATTTAATTACGATAAAGAATATTATATTGCACATTCCACACAGATTTAATAACAGATTATATCAGTCTTTGGCATTTGCTGCTTCTGAAAATTAATTAAAATTGAAAATGATACTTCCTTTTAATTGTCAAGTTAAATAAAATAAATTCAGCATTTCATCTCTATCTCTCTCAAATATTTTGGCTTTCCTAAGAAAATTTTATTGAAATCCAGAAAATGGAAATGCATAATAAGTAGAATCAGTAAAAATAACAATTTGAGCAAGAATAGAATAAATGTGAAACAAAACATGCATTCGTTAGCTCATATTTAATTAATTCTTTAACTTGACACAAAAGAAATTCTGATGAAATGAAGAACTTATTTTTCTGCTATTTCAACCACATCCTTAAAAATACACGAATTTCAGAATAGTTGTAATAGTTTTGTATTTGTACAAATCAAGTGTCACAAAGTTTCTTTGATCATAAAATTTTGTCAAAGTTTTTTTTTTGTATCAGTAAAAAAACGAAAATAATGCTGAAAATCATTTATACGATCCTAATTTGATTTTTTGTGACCACTAAACATAAACGAAATAGTTTGGTATGATACAATATTATGAAAAGCAGTTAAAACTTTTAGCTCGTGTTTTATCAAATTTTTATAATAAAAAAATAAATAAATAAAATAAAAACATACATTTTTTATTTTACGATTTTCAAAGCATACTTCGTTTTCGATGTTTTCATGATAGCACTCAATACGAATGCATGTAGTAATTGTTAAGATAAATGAAAAGTATTCTTTTTTAATAATATTATACATTTGGCTGGAAAATTTCAGTTTCCAATAGTAATTAAATATCACAAAAACGATGGAATAGTATGGTGGGCCATGAAATGGCATAAATTATAATCAACCGCATTTCTAATGAGGAAGACAGTAGTCTAAAGCTATCAAAGACACTGTAGACTGTATTCTAAAAAGTGGTGCGTGCATTAGCTGATTTCGCATGTATAGTTAATGAAATTCCTAATCCATAAAGCGCACTCAATCACCTTGTCTTCGTTAACACAAGTGCAGAAGTCAATTTGAAATCTTACAATTATCGATTCCCTATCAAGAAACAAGATGTTGCATTTTATAACAGATGTTTGTTACATTAGAAACCCATTTTGTTTGATTACTCTTTCAAAATTTCTAACGACTTTTTAAATGTTATCTGTCTTTTGATGAACCTTGTAAGAGGGGTCTCGCATCTTTTGATCCTATATTCGTGCTTCAATTCAGGATCAAATGATGTGGCGTGTGCTTTCTGAGAGCATTTTGAGATTAATGTCTTTCAAGAACAGAAATCACCATAGTTTTTAAATTTAATTATCATTTTAAATTGCTAACTTGAGCACACAAAATGATACAAAATGCGTCATTTGGAATCAAAACTTTACTAGAATTACAAAAGAATACAGTATAGAGTCCAAATTCTATGAATGGTTAGAATTTCTAGAACTCTATGTGCCATATTAATCATCTGTTTCAATATCTTTAAATATGAAACATTTTTGCTCTACAAGAATTGAGTTTCCCTCCATTATACTATCAAAAATTCTTAAGAATACTTTAATTGCATAATCTTCATAAAATAAAAGTCAAGAAGAAATTTTTTTTATTTATTCTAATTTAAAAAAAAGCAAATTAAATTAAAAAAAAAAAAAACATTGTATTCAAATGTTTTAAAGTTTATATTTTTAATATTAAATGTATTAAATTTATTTATCGATATAAAATTCAACAGCAAAATTCTTGTTTTGACTTTTACTCAGTTTACAGTCTCAAAAGTGATATCAACAAAGATGAACTTCATAATTTACATTAACATAAGACAAATAAATTATATGATCATAGAATTTCAATATGCCTCATTTTTTTTTTTTTTTTAAATTATAAGAAATATTTATATTCACTTAAATGAAAACATATTAAATTACTAAAAAAAATTCTTCACCAACTAACTTAATTCATGGTTAAAATCATAGTTCAATATTTGTGGACAGGAAAAAAAAAAAAAAACTCTTTTCTGATTTATAACACCTTCTGGAGACATAATAAGTTTTCAGTTTTTTTTTTTTTTTAAATGCATCTTATCTTTTAGAACAAATAATACCATTTGTAATTATCTGAAGTCCTCTAGGAAAATTACCACTTAATTCATGGAAATAAATACAGAAAAATACTTCTGTTGTTTCTTATCCCACTTGGTAGGCAGCATCATCTAAAAACAAGTCAAAAAACTCATGTGGTCTCATGGGTACAGTTTCTATGGTGATGGACATCTCTCTGACTTGGCCCAAGTGACGCTGTCTTTTAACGGGGTAGGGTTGTCAGCCCCACGCCCAATGTTTTGCAGTCATATTAGACCCAGGAGCTATGCCTTAAGGTATCCAGTCATTTTAGACCGGAGCTATGCTTTTAAGGTACCATAGTTATATTAGACGGGGAGCTATGCCTTAAGGTACCATAGTCATATTAGACCGGGTGCTAAAGCTTAAGGTGGATTCCGACCCACTACAAACACTCTTTTCACCTCCAGGACTCGAACCCGATACCTGTGACACCGAGCGCCAGAACGCCAGTCACTCGGAAAACAGAACAATGAAAAATGCTTAATTTTATGTAAGCAATATTTTTTGTCTAAATAAAATTTATACCAATAATCAATCTATTAAAAATAATGTAAAACTATGATAGCTTCCTGTTGCATTCATATATTACTTATCACTCTGTATTGTTATCTTTTAAAAATTGTATTATCTTATACACGTAATATTACGCAATCACCACAAAACGTACATTGTTTAACTTTCAGACGAGAAATGGCACAAAACCTCTAGTTTTGTTTCCTTTTGAATCGTAACTCCTTGTTTTCATCAGACAAATCGAGAACATTTTCTAGATTTAAATGCAAAGTTATTTCGACAATATAACGTCGGGGCCATCATTGCCATTTTTTCTCCTGAAAGAATACAAAAAATTGCTTGTCAGAAGAAATTAGAAACTTGCTTCAACGGGTGGGCATAAAAATAGTTTTACCCAAAAGTATTTGTGTCTCAAACGTATTCATACCTAAAAGAAGAAGAAACCATACCAGCGATCAGGCCAGACAGCAATACTCTGAGCTGAGTTTGGCAAACTGATCTCGACAAAAAAAATGGAATGAGACATTGTTATGGCCTCCGCCATAGCTACAAGGTAAAAAAACAATCTTTGATTATCTCGACAAAGATGAGTTTTTGTGACTGTTTGGAGCAAAAGCCAGGGTACGTTCTGTTTCTTTGTGTGTGGATATTTGATATCAAACTCTAACAGGCAAATATAAAAGAGCCGTCGAGACATAATGAAAGTGTCTGCCGCCCCCTCCGTGAAGGTTTGGATTTGACAACAATGTTTACAAGTCTTTTTTATATAGCTCTATCTAATTCCAACGATACTGCGTTGAATAAAAGCAAATATATTGTTTAATTTCTGAAAGAACTGTTACAAACTTACAGATCTAATTTTTTTGCTGGAGAGCAAAAAAAAATACAAAAAATTAATTTGATAAAAATTTATAAATTGTATTGTAAATTTAGTTTTGTGTGATATATAATCCAATAGAAATCATTGTATAGCATAACAGCTTTAAAAGTTGCTGGTGGAAATATTTCTTAATCATTATTTATTTTATTATTAATCTTATAAACTTAGATTGTTGTCTTATATTATTATAAACTTATATTGTTATAACATTGTTTTATTATAGTAAAAAATCTTATAACAATATTAATTTATATTTCTAGCAAACATTTAATTTTTTTAATATAGCAAGTTTGTAATATATTATAAATATTACAAACTGAAGATGTAATTTATTTGTTGGAGAGCAAAAAGGTACAAAAGATAATTTGATAAAATTTACATATTTACTTTTTAAATTTAGTTATGCATAATATATAGTACAATCCAATTAATCATTGTATAATTTAACAACTTTGAAAGTTGTTGGGGAAAATATTTGTTAATAATTATTTTATTATTAATCTTATAATCTTATATTGTTATATTATTATAAACTTATATAGTTATAACATTGTTTTTATTTTAATATTACAAACTTGTAGGTGTAATTTATTTGTAGTGCGAAAATATACAAAAGATAATTTGATAAAATTTGTATATTTTATTCATAAATTTAATTACGAATGATATACAATCCAATAGAAATCACTGTATAATGTAACATCTTTGAAAATTGTTGGTGGAAATATTTCTTAATCATTATTTTATTATTAATCTTATAAACTTATATTATTATCTTATGTTATTACAATCTTATATTGTTATATTATTATAAACTTATATTGTTATAATATTGTTTTGTTTAATATTACAAACTTGAAATTGTAATTTGCTTTATGGAGAGCAAAGGGTACAAAAAATAATTTAAAAATTTATATATTTTAATTTGTGAAATTTAAATACGTATGACATACAATACAATAGAAATTGTATAATTTAACAGCTTTGAAAGTGGATGGTAAAAATATTTCTTAGTTATTGTTTTATTATTATTAACATTGTTATAATTAAATGCTCATTTCATAATAATCTAAAATGTTAACAATATTCTTAAAATTTTTATTTAAAAAAGTTTAACTAAACGTTTAAAGAATCACGATCAATATCTATGTAATTTTTAATTTCTATGTTACTGCCCAAAGCATGCTCCTCTTTAAAAATCTTCGAAAGGAAGCAAATGTAGTTAGTTCTTGTTAGATAAAACAATAAAATGCCAAACATGGTTGGATCAAATAATATATGTGAATAAAGCAAGTTTGTAGAGCAAGTTTAAGTTTGTGTTAAGCAAGAATACCAAAAAAAAGATAAATTAATTGACTCTCACTTGGTGTTTAGCTACTACAAAATTCAAACCAAATATTAAACTAATTAAATTAACATAGTTACAAACATTATGTTGGTTATTCCCCGTTTCACAATTCCAGCTATTTACTCGGCTTTGCCTGAATATTTATTTTCCCTATATTTCGCTAATATTTTGACAGCGAAATGAATTTAATGTATAATTGACTATTCGCCACACGCTTTATGTTTCCATGAAAGGCATTGTTGGACAATAAAGCAGATTGCAGACAATGAGCGGAACTCATAAAATCAACTAAACCAGCAAAAGGAAATTGTCTTATTCGCTGATTTGAACATACTTTCTTTTTTATAGAGCCCTGTTTTTTTGCAATTAGTTTAAATTGTGATAATTTGGGGGAATCAGCCGGTAGACTGCATCTTTTTAACTGTGAGACAAACGATACCGGATTAAAAAATTGGTTGACAGCTTTTAACTTGCCAGAAAAACTCTACTGATAATCTACCTTCTCCGATCTGCAATAGTTTGTCAAGTAGTAATGGAAACTGTCAACTTCAGTGATTCTATAAAAACTACCTCTATTAAAGAAATATCCCTAATTCATTTGGAGCAAGTTAGGTTAATTAAGTTCCCACCAGATTAAAAATCCCCCACATTATATTTATGTCCCCAACAGCAAAAAAAAAAAAAAAAAAAAAAGGATTTTTGTTAATTAAAAACTAATTAGAATACGTTCTTAATTTTCAGTTAGGCACAAGGATAAATAATAATAACTTAAGAGGAAAAAAATACAACACTAAGTATTATGGTTCTTAAAGAAACTTCAGAATACCGTAACTTCGTATACTGTACATACAAGCGTTCATATTTATATAGATAGATTATATTTTTTCATACACACAGCATTATGAAATATACTAAACAAAGTAGATAATAAATGCTTTGAATTTGATGCAGCAAACTGTTTAAAAGGAATGTTAAATTTTTCTGAACCATGTAAATACATAAACAAATATATATTGCTTTTTATACTTTTTTATACTGGAGGAATAATGCAACCAAATGTTCTATTCAATTAGAAATTTAAAAAAATTACTTATTATCGTATTAGATCTTACAATAGAGCCTCACTATTATAGATTATGGCATCAAACGTCATTCAATTTCGATATTGAATGTAGACAATTTATTCTTTTCTTTTTAATTCATATATATTTTTTATATTTATGTTTTATTCTATTTTGGTTTTATTTAGTATATATGCTAAAGGATTTTAAAGGTTTTTTTTTTTGTATGTTTGTGCTGCCTTCACAACTAAAACATTTCCTATATTCCATTTCTAGACTAAAGATTTTCCAAAATTCAAATTCAAAGAGTCCAAGTTAAAATTGCATTTGAATATTTCCATGTTAATCTTCCTCCATAGTCGATAAAATTAGACTATTTTACCTCCAAACAGGAGAATATATATTTTTTAGTTAGAATAGGATAAATTCCCCATATGCATTTATAGTCTCGAATACTGTCACAATAAAGGAAAATAGCAGCCCACTCCCAGACTGTAGCATGGCTCCTTTTGAGATCTTCCATATAAGTTTGGCAAAAAGAAGAAAAAAGAGTCCAACTGATTGAAGTATCATTGTTATTTCTCTCTCATAGCTGCGAAGGAAGGAGATGAGCTTTGTGACTCACGGTGCAGAAGTTGGGATGTATAATTTTTTGTTGTACATGAATCTTAAGAATCCCTGATACGTAATTTTAACTGCACAATATAAAAGGAAATGGCGACGAGACGTAATGAAAATTCTTCCACATTCTAGGAAGTTTTTTCGTCTGATAACGATGCCTTTTACAGGTTCTTTTATGGGCCCATTCTTTTTTCATTTTTCCTTTCTTGGTGGGAAAAAAATCATTAAATACCCTCTTCAATTCAATTGCTGAAGAAAACTTGTTTAAACTTTTTTACTATTACAATAAATGCAATTTATTTCATTAAATAAATGTGCCTACTTTTGTATACATAATGTATGCAAATGTAATTGTAAAAATTTTTGATAATGTTTTTTATTGTTCTAATGCAGCTAGCAAACACTTAGACAGTTGTCTTTCATGGCCTTAAGGCAAGTGCTGCACCGACCTTACTCGCAGCACTACCCAGGGAGTTGCGTGTAGCTTGAAAATAAGTTATGGACGCTGATTAACAATACCCTCGCAACGCTCTACGATCTTATTGGACCGGGACCTAAGGTTTAAAGTGGATTCTGAAACCACTACAAACATCCATGGCACCGTCGGGACCCGAACCTGTGATACCGAGCTCTAGAGCGCTAGCCTCTTGGCCATTTTAGTCCATTTTTGATTATGTTTGTACAGTGATTTCAAAAATACAATTATTTATGATTCCTAATTATAATAGTAGATAAAAAAGTTACAATTTGTTGCTAATTTCAATTTATTATGTGTCGAACTTATTTTAACAGCGTAACTTGAATATATAACGTGTTAGCTAAATTATCTCTCAAAAAACATAATTTATCATTGGATAATATTTTGAGAAAATGAATTAATAATCTGTTTACATTTTGAAAGCCAAGTATAATCTGACTACGAATCGCGTGAAATGGTAAACATCCGGTTTCATGGCGGAAGCTGACGAATCGATTATTTGTTGGGGTGTGCTGTCAGATGGACGCTGCGCAAAGCTGTTTTGGAAGAAAAAGGATAATATTTAGTGTAGATTTTTTCACCTAGTTTTCTTTATTACAATGTAAATTAAACTTTCAATTATTGAAAATAAAAATTTTATTGTCATTAAAATCCCATTAAATGGCGCTCTTTTTTGTTCCCATCAGCTTGGCTGCTCGCCAATTTTCCAAGCTATCGATGGTCTGACTATAATTCAAAATGAAATACCGTAGTGTGCAGGTTGGGCGACTAGATTGTAATTGGAGGTGGTTGGGTTGAGATATTTGTGACACGTCAGAGAACACATAGCTTCATATACACACTCACAAACACCACACATATACAGTTAGAGACATACAATATTTAACACATTTAAAGATAGATAATTGTTCATTCCTGGAGGTACTCCCCTTTTAAACCCGAAAATCCGATACTCCGCTACGCGCAGGGTGTGCAAAATATATTTCCTCTCCGAGTGACAGTCTGCAAGCCAACTGACCCTTTCTCCTGAATGCCACGGGGAACTCTTGCCATTGGGTGGGAGGAACCTTAACCATTCCTCGTGTTCCAGGAGGGACCTCGAACCACTCTTGCCAATGGGTAGGGAGGGTTACTTTACAAGTAAGTAGCTTCCCATTGACAAAATTTTATTCTTAGTAAAAACTCTTAAAATTAGCTTTTGTGTTGTTGATTTACATATACTTTTTTAAAAGATATTTTTGTATATTTTACTTAACCGTTCTTTATATCGTTGTATTAAACTAGTATAATTTTGAATTTATCGCATTTGAGTTGAAAAAAATTCTTGACTTTTTCTTATATTACTGCAGTAAAATATTTCGAATAAATTTAAAATTGTAATTATCAGCCAATACTTACCAGATTACATTTAAAAAAAGTATTTGAAGGGAGTCAATAAAGAAAGAGATTTTATTTTTTTTATTTTGGACATTACTCGGAACTCATTTACCAGAAGAATTTCATCTGACAATATTTTTTTTCCCCGTTAATGATGCTCTTAAAATTAATTTATATGCAGGAAAGTTATTAACAGTTCAATAATACTCTTTCATATATATAAATTAAGATTTTTTGAATTGAAAAATAAAATTCCCCCATGTAGGGAATATTTATGACAAACCTTTAGGGACTATTTATTACAAGCGGGTATTTATTACAACAACGAAAACAAATAACTCTTTATATATAATTCGGGCTAATATTTTATTCAATAACTATACTTTATAAATATTGTAAAGTAAAGACGACCGCATGAGTCATTTTTTTTGTATTTTGTATTTTTCAAGTTGTTAAAACAAGAATTGCATAAAGATTTTTGTTATTTAACTAGGTTAGATTTTTGTAAAATGTAAAGAACCGGTATTTTCTGAATACTCATTTTTCTGTCCTGAATAACGATTTTCATAAACAAGTTATATAAAAAATATATATATATAAAAATATATAAGAATTATATAAAAAAATATATAATAACTATATAAAAATATATAAGAATTATATAAAAATATATAATATTTATATAAAAATACATATAAATATATTATAAACAATTTTCATTCATTTTTTAAGTTTATCTGGCGCCATCCATTGGTAGATACATGCAACTTAAATCTAAAAATATATAATTAATTAATTTTAATTTTTTTCTGTATTAACATCCAGTGTCATCCACTACAAGTTAAAAAATGTATTTGAACTCTTGAATAAAAAGTATTTCATGAACGATTGAAAATTTGAACAAGATATATATAGGGAGGTGATCTAATAGAAGGAATTGAATCGTATTTTTCTCAGTATGAAATTTCATTAAAAAAAGGACTGGCTCAATTCATGCACTAATAGTTGTAGCATATATCTTTATCCAATCGAGATACAATTATGCCAATTTTACTTTATTAATTTGGCGTGTTTTTTATTCTTGTGTATTTTTATCTTTTTATTTTTAAGTTTTACTTTATTAATTTGGCGATTTTTTTATCATTTTTTAAAATTATTTTTGTGTATTTTAATTTTTATCTTTAACTTTTACTTTAATTTGGCGATTTTTTATTTTTTTCTCAATTATTTTTTGATATTTTTATTTTTTTTTATCTTTTAACTTTTACTTTTATTAATTTGGCGATTTTTTCTTATTCTTGTGTATTTTTATCTTTTTAACTTTAATTTTTACTTTATTAATTTGGCGATTTTTTTTTATTATTTTTGTGTATTTTTATTTTTTATCTTTAACTCAATTTAATAATTTGGCGATTTTTTATTTTTTTTCAATTATTTTTTAATTTTTTTATCTTTAACTTTTTAGATTATTAATTTGGCAATTTTTTATTATTTTTTCAATTATTTTTTTTGATATTTTTATTTTTTTTATCTTTTAACTTTTACTTTATTAATTTGGCGATTTTTTTTCTTATTCTTGTGTATTTTTATCTTTTTATCTTTAAATTTTATTTTTATTAATTTGGCGATTTTTTTTTATTATATTTGTGTATTTTTTTATTTTTTTATCTTTAACTTTCACTTTAATAATTTGGCGATTTTTTAAATTATTTTTGTATTTTTATTTATTTTATCTTTAACTTTTTACTTTATTAATTTGGCGATTTTTTATTATTATTTCTATTATTTTTGTGTATTTTTATTTTTTATCTTTAAGTTTTTACTTCATTAATCTGGCGATCCTTTATTATTTTTTTTATTATTGCTGTGTATTTTTATTTTTTTATCTTTAATTTTTACTTTATTTATTGGCGATTTATGATTTTTTAACATTTCTAATACAGTATTATTTTCTGAGTCCAAATTCGATTCTTGATCTAGATGAGGAGCGACTATCACAATATCCATTCATATCTATAACACAATAAAATATCCCAATAAGCAAGATAAATGTCTAAATAAACAAGCATACAATTGTATATTGTTATACACTGAAGTTACAAAAGTCATGGGATAGCAATATGCAAATTTTCAGATGGCAGTAGCATCACGTAGAACAGGTATAAATGCGCAGTGCTTTCGCAGAGCTTTCATTTCTGTTCAAGTTATTCATGTGAAAAGGTTTTGACGTGATGATGACCGCACGACGGGAATTAATAGACTTTGAACGCCGAATGTTAGTTGAGCTAGACGCATGGGTCATGCCATTTCGAAATCGTTAGGAATTCAACATTCCCAGATCCACTGTGTCAAGAGTGTGCCGGTATGACATTTCAGGCATAACATCCATGCGCAGCATAACATCCATGCGCATTAGGCATAACATCCATGGCATAACATCCATGCACCATGGACAGCGCAGTGGTCGACCGCCTGCACTTAACGACAGAGACCGGCGACGTCTGCTAAGAGTCGTAAATTCTAACAGACAAGCAACACTGCATCAAATAACCGCAGAAATAAATGTGGGACGTACAAGGGACTTGTCTGTTAGAACTGTGCGGAGAAATTTGGCTTTCTTGGGCTATTCCTGCAGAAGACCGACTCGAGTGCCTTTACTGACAGAACGACATCGCTTGCAGCGACTCTCGTGGGCACGTGAGCATATCGGTTGGTACCTAGATGAATGGAAAACCGTGGCCTGGTACGATGAGTCACGATTTCAGTTGGTAAGAGCTGATGGTAGGGTTCGAGTGTGGCGCAGACCCCACGAAGCCATGGACCCAAACTGTCAGCAAGGCACTGTTCAAGCTGGTGGTGGCTCAGTAATGGTGGGCTGTTTTTCATGGCATGGACTTGGTCCTCTGGTGCGACTGGACCGAACATTGACTGGAAATGCTTATGTTCAGCTACTTGGAGATCACTTGCAGCCATTCATGGACTTCATGTACCCAAACAACGATGGGATTTTTATGGATGACAATGCGCCATGTCACCGGCCACAACTGTTCGCGATTGGTTTGAAGAACATTCTGGACAATTCCAACGAATTATCTGGCCACCTAGATCGCCCGACATAAATTCCATCGAGCATTTATGGGACATCATCGAAAGGTCTGTTCAGTGCCCAAAATCCCACCATCAACGCTTTCACAATTATGGACGTCTATCGAGACAGAATGGCTCAATATTCCTGCAGAAGACTTCCAACGACTTGTTGAGTCCATGCCACGTCGAGTTGCTGCACTTCGCCGGGCGAAAGGAGGGCCGACACGATATTAAGAGGTATCCCATGACTTTGTCACTTCAGTGTATATACAATCATATAATTGGAGTGGCTAGCACAATACTAGACTAGAGTGGCAATATATAATGAATGACTAACGCTCTGGCACTTGGTACCACAGGTTTCGGGTTTGAGTTCCGGCGGTACCATGGATGTTTGTAGTGGTTCGGAATCCATTTTAAACCGTAGGTCTTGGTCTAATAGGATCGTAGAGCTTTGTGGGGTAGTGTTACTCGCGTCCGCAGCACATCTTCAAGCTGCAAATGCCCCCTGGGTTGAGCTAAATAAGTAACAGCAGTGCAGCCCTTGTATATGTCATAAAGATTAACTGTCTCTATATTGCCAGCTTATTGCCATTAGAACAATAACAACAATCATACAATTGTATATTACGTAACTTGTAAGTATTATAAATAATTAGTTGTTATTGTGTATTCAAAACATAATACACAACAGAAAAATAAAAATAACACAATAAACAGAAAATAAATAATTTTGTGTTTTATGTTAAAATATCAAATTTATAATTATATATAAATCTTATAAATATCTTTTAGATACACAAGAAAACATAATCATGAGGTTGAAAAAATGTACATTATCCAGAAGGAATAAAAAAGTTCATGACTTCTGCCCTTTAAACTATTTTTTCGGTCAAAAATAGGTAGAATTTCATTGTTAAAAATTCCTATATGGTAAAAATTCTTATTTTCATTTCCTTTTCTGTATTTGGTAATGCAGTATATCCTCGACATGCAATAATCTTCTTTATAATATAAAATTTATCATTACAAAACTTTTGAAAATATTATAAGAAAACACAACCCACTGTTTGTTGTGGTATTTTCCATCATTTTATATCTCGTGGGAATTTCGCGAGCCGTAACAGGTGTTATTTTTAGTATTTTAGACTTATCTTAACGTAGTGTCAAACAAGTTACATTCCAAAAAAAAAAAAATTTTCCACTTCTTTAAGCATTGTTTTTTTTCTTCTGTCCTTTTCTCTCAGTCTAAAAAGTTTTTCGGAAATGAAAAGACAAGATTCACTTATTTCTTACATCCTGGGAAACGATTTGAAATCTTTTTGTCAACTGTCTGAAGACTTATTTTCGGTTTTTCACGCTTCATATAAATCCATTTCTTCTTTTTTTTTGTCGAATATAAAACTGTCTGGAAAGATGGGGGTGACCATTCCGTTTAGAAAGAGAATGACCCAGACATTCGTTCTTTCTTTTTGATAGGATAGAATATGTTTCATGCATGGGTCAACTGGTTGAAAGGGTAACAAAAAATGTAGATGGAATTCATTTCATTTAATTCATTCACATAATTCCTTTTAATATATTACTTGAAATCATGGGGAATTATCTTGATTTCTTGAAATGTTGGTTTGGCCAGTTTTATTTTTAAGGGTTCTAGATTTTTAATTATGAATAAAACAGAATGAATTAAAAGAGTAGACTAAAAAAACTTATACAAGGTTTACTTTTATTGAAAAACATGTAAGTTTTTTTTTTATATGGATAAAAAGCTATTTTCAGTTTACTTGCCAATTGCCTGAAGATTTATTTCAAACATTCAAATTGATAAGTTTTATGTTAGACTATACGTGATCTAAAAATGTACTGATCATTCTATTTAAAATTATATCTAATACTCCCACGAATTGTTATTGTATATAATAATTCACATTATTAATGTCAATAACTGGTTTAATTACAAGAATGTGGAAATAATATTCTTACACTATGTAAAGAAAATCATAAAATTTCCTTATTTTATAATTGCACGACATGATTTTTCTAAATTATATAGATTATATCAAAATTTTAACTCTCTGGTGCTCGGTACAACAGGTTTCGTGTTCGAGTCCTGGTGGGGCCATGGATGTTTGTAGTGGTTCGCAATCCACTTTAAACCATAGGTCCCGGTCTAAAAGGATCGTAGATCGTTGCGGGGTTATTGTTACTCCGCATTCGTAGCTTATATTCAAGCTACACGCACCTTCTATGTAGTGCTAAGTGAGCAACATCAGTGCAGAGCTTGCCTTAAGGCATCCCAGAAACCTGTCTAAGTGTTTGCCAGCTGCATTAGAACAAAAAAAAATTTAATGGTTCTAGATTTTAAATTATGAATGAAACTGAATTAATTAAAAACACAAGATTGAAAAAAAACTTTATTACTTTTGATGCGTTTAAGGTCATAAGGTTTACCATTACTGAAAAAAACTTGTAAGATTTTTTTTACATACAGGGTGGTTATAATTAAAGGCCCACTTTCACAATCCTGTAAAAAAAGAACCACTCTTCAAAATGAGTTCAAATTTGAACAGAAGACACTTGAAGAAGGGGGAAATGGTATGGCATCAGAAATGCATGCATGTCTGGATAGAATCATTTTCATGCAAGATGGCACTGCTTCCCATATTGCAAATCCAGTGATGCAACTGCTCAAGAGGCATTTCAGCAATGATAGAATTGTCGGCCATCATTTTCCAACGACCTGGCCTACAAGATCACCGGATCGCCTAGCTTATTCCTTGTGACTTCTAGCTGGGGGGTCGTCTAAAAGAAGTTGTGTTCAGTGGCCAGATTGCGCATTTAGCTGAATTGAAAGCCCGGATTACGAATCACATTATCAACGTGGCCTCTAAGACAGCCCGGTCTGTTGAGGAACATGTTCGTATACGTAAGTATGACATCGTTATATAACAAAAAAAAAAAAAAAAAGAAAGAAAGGTTGAATCTTCCGAAATCCTCCTAGGCCACATGAAAGTATAGCTAAACTAGTATAAAAGTATAGTATAAACCAGTATAAAAGTATAGTGAACTGACAAATATTATGTTACATATAAAATACTTAGGACTAAAACCTTATTTATCTTCATCAAGGGCGCAACAGCCCCATCGTGGACCACGGCTGTCTGCCTACTGGCAGATTTTGAGACAGGAGATGCTTTCTTTTTACGGGGTAAGGTTGTCAGCGTACATCCAGCTCTCTGTAGCCATATCGAACTGGTACCTACTGTTTAAATGGGATTCAGAACCACTAAACACTTACACGGCACTAACACTTACACGATCATGTTAGACCGGGACTGCGATTTAAAGTGGATTGCGAATTACTGTAAATATCCATGGCACCGCCGGGACTCGAACCCGAAACCTGTGGCGCCGAGCACCAGTCACTCGGCCATCAGGTTCCTTAGGACTAGAATACAAGGTCAATTTCATTTCATAACAATTCTGCTCCAAAAAATACAATTTTGATTTAATAAAAAAGAAGGTAAATATAATTTCTCAATGATTTTTAATAGAACCTGTAAGTGTTTCCTTCAAAATTGATTTCTTCAGCGATACACACAGTTAAAATTTTAATTATTATTAACATACACACAAATCTTTTATGTATATATAGATATTTTCATTAATCGAATTTATAAAATAATCAATGAATTTCGAAACTATTTCAATAGTTGCGAAACGCTACATTGCAGGAAACGTTTCTAAAAACGCTATTCATGAATAGATAGCTAAAGGCAGAATATCTGAGGCATAAATTTGAAACGTCTTCATCACGTTGTCTGACTCTTCATAGAGGACTGAATGAGGAGGAAACGTTGAAGTTATCTCTCCCCAACAACTATGATAAAACGATCCTTCTGAATGAATGTCGCTCTGCGTTTACTCTTCCGTAGAGTGGGTTGCGAATGTAGATGAGACTCATTCAGTACTGTACACTCAGTTTTAGGAGCGAATGTCGAAATGGATGGCAGTAAACAATCAGATTTCTGAGTTTAGTACATAAAATATTCTATGGGAACTGATCTTGCTTTTATTTAGTTTAAATGAGTTTTATAAGAAAAATGCATTTTTCTTGAGTATGCAACCATAAAAAAATCGAAATTTGTATATACTATTTTAAGCTAGAAGTTTTAATTTAAAATTTATAAAACTATTAGGATAGGTAAAAACACAACTTTTAATTGAATAAAATTTTATTTTTTAGTCAGCTACTAAGGGGCATGATGGCCAAAGGTCTAGCGCTCGATGCCATAGGTTTCGGGCTTGAATCCCAGCGGTGATATGGATGTTTGTAATGGTTCGGAATCCAATTTAAACCGTTGATCCCTGTCTAATATGACTTTAGAGCGTTGGACGTAGGGTTTATACCTACCCTTTAAAAGAAAACATCCCCTGTCTTGAAATCTGCCAGTAGGCAGGTGGCCTTGCCCCACCATGGGACTATTGCTCCAATGAAGGTAAAGAATTTAGTTATCAAATTATTTGTGAGGGTTTTTTCACTAAATCTAACCAACATAGAATAAACAACTGAATAAAAAAAAAAAGCTGCTTTATATAAATTTTTTAATTTAAAAACATTTTTAAATAACGATAATGACTTATGATAGTGATACTGTGATAGTGTGGACATTTATAAATAGTAGCATTAAAATGCGAGAAATCTAATCAAAAGATTGTTTTCAATGCAGAATTATTGCTTAACGTGCTGCCCTTTTGCAATGTTGCTCTCCACTATTTCCTTATAAAATCAGAGAAAGTAATTTTATCACATTAAGTATTTTCTGAAATAAATGGGAGCAAAAGCTCCATTGGGCGAGCTGCTTAAAGGCTTATCATTGAAATCCCGCTGCTTAATCAAGAAAACTGAATGCGGACACAAGCAGGATCTCTTCAAGCTGCTTGGTTAGGATTTTTTCTTCGGCCGCTGCAGCTACGTTTTATTAGTGTTTTCTCTTTCTCCATTCATCACTGCTTGTGGTATGCTTAGAGAAACTGATAAAAATAGAGGAAGTGATACAGATTAAATGGAGATAAGAGATATTCTAACCATCATTTAATGATGAATGTTTAATATAATAATTTTATAAATATTTTCAAGAATAGATTTCCCGACTCGTGACTCAGTGGTAACGTGCGCCGCTGTGGAGCATTAGGGTTGAAGTTCAATCCGCTAGCGTCTTGGTTATAAAACATTGTTTCAAAAACGTGGAGATTCTATGGCGTTTGTGATGTGCAGAATCTTGCCTCGTGAATCGGACTACCTGGTGGCAGTTTTCTACGTTTTCATCCATATGATACTCAAATGTGAGGTAGTGCTCCCTAAAAGTCTACCCGGAAAATACTGCCCTCTTTCTTACTCCACGACAATAGAAGCTGCCCCATTTCCCTCTATCTATCACAACAATCGGAATCATGGATTTGATCTAGATGTTGCTGTCCACCAAGTGGAATAAGAAACAAGAATAGATTTTAGCCTTCGTAGTCTTCAAATTATCTTAAGGGATGACAAGTGGCAAAACACATAAATCGTCCTCTAAGTTAATTTTACTTATATGTTTCCCTTAAAAACTCAGAAATGTCCTTTACTTCCGTAATAATACACTTTTATCTGACACTGTGAATTGTAAACTTATTAAAATATTCATTAATTTTATACACTAAATATACCCTCTTTGAATAAAAGAAAATTGTGATAAATAGATTTACGATGATACACTGATTTTCCAGAGAATGAGTTCAAGTTATGGTGGTATAATGGCCGAATTACTAGCGCTCTGGAGTTCGGTACCACAGGTTTTGGGTTCGAGTCCCAATGCTGCAACGGATGTTTGTAGTGGTTAGGAACCTACTTTAAACCGTAGGTCCCGGTCTAATAGGACTATAGAGCGTTGGGCATAAGGCTACCCCCGTAAAAAGTGAGCTTCACGGAGTCAAGTTAGATTTCTAGCTACGGGTACTCCATCACATCAGAAGCTGCGCCCCTTTTTCCTTCCTTCCATGAGACCACATGGGTTCTTGAACTTGGTCTAGATGCTGGTGTCTACCAAGTGGGATAAGAAACAACAACAAGTATTTTTCTGCTTCTATTTCCGTGAATTAAATGTATTTTTCCTAGATGACTTCAGATAATTGTAATCGGTGTTATCTGTTCCAGCTGTCTAATATGACTGTTGGGAGTAGGACTACCAAACTCTATCCTAAAAAAAAAGGAAACAACTACTGTTTCGGAATGTGGCGTGTAAAAAAACTAAGATATATATATAGAGAAAAAGGTTATGCTACTGGATCAGAACCAAAAAGTAAAGAGTCAGCAAACAAGCAACATTTTCACCTCATCATCCAAGCACTACCTCCACACTTATTTCCACCCGAACGAAACGGCCGAGCTTATACTTAATTGAGGCGAAAAGCTTTCCCCAAAGCACCACCCACGTAAAGTTGGGGCGAAATCTCCTGAAGTTGAAATTCCCTAAACCGAATTGATCGCTCATCCATTCTGGTTATTTATAAGGAAGGTTTAGAGGACCAACGGGTTGCCATTAAGGCTGTAATGATTCTTGGAAGGACCACCTACAGTCTTTGCAATGCTATTAAAGAGGTTCTCTGGGTAGAGTTACGTTGATTGGAAATGCTCAATAGCTGCCATAAAAGTGCCTTATGGGTCTCGGAATTGCACAGGAAAAATGTTCATAGCTTGATGTAAAGTTTTTATTTTATTTATATTACATCTGTAAATAAACAAAATCTTCAACCTATTGCATTTTTGGAAAAGAAAAGTAAGAAGGAATTTTGCCAAGCATAGAACTTCTTTGAAAAATTTTCTTCTTCTGTTATGACAGTTTTTATTCTCTAATAAAAAAAAACATATTTATGAACACTTGAGACAATATGAATTTATGAATTTATTAAAATTTTATTTCACTTTCTTGAATTTTAATGTCATTCATAACAAAAATTTTATTATGAATGACAAGTGAGTTAAGTTATCCCCCCATGTGTAAAAGTTGGTTTTGATTGAAACTTCGTAATTTTTTTATTACATTATTTAAGTTTATTTTATTAGCTTCAAAGAGATGTACTCGTATTATGAATTTTCTTCTACACAATAAAAATTTAATAAAGTTATAAAATTTTAACTCCACAGAAATCAAAAATAAAATCAGAAGTTAAAAAATTTCTATAACTAAAAATTCTTAAACAAACTGAATTTCCTTAAATTGAATTTGTATAATATGCTTTTACTTTACGTTTATGTTTTACTTATGATTTACTTTTAAATATTTATTATTTCATTTAGCATAATTTTCTTTGTAAATTGGCAACTTTTATGCTAAAAAGCCATTTTTACTTGCTCTAAAATAAGTATTAAATTTGAATTGTGTTTTTACAAAAAACAAGTCTGTTCAAATAATCGAGATCTATTTTAAAAAAGTTATTTATGAATTTCTCTAAAACTCCATACATAGTAACTTAAAATTCTCTAATTAATGTATTCTCAAAAGTCTGAGTTAATTTTTTTCTTCGAAAATTGATAAAAGTAAATTCTAAAATTCTAAAAAGCCACAATCAGCTAAAAATGATTACTATCCATTTAATTTAATATTTTTTTTTAATCTTCCCTTGTTAATGGTAAAAATTGCTACATATGGAAAATTAAGTTTGAAATCAAATTTATTTTAATATATAGTGATTTTATCATCTGTTAGTTCCAAATTAGTTAATAATAATGACGATAATAATAGTTTTAATTTAATTTATAAAAAAGTGTTTTGATCACATGGGCCACATACTTTAAAGCTCAACTTGTGGCTCAGTGGCCATTTAGGATGCAGGAAAATTCAGGTTTGAATATTCTGACACCCTGAATTGCAGCCATAGCTTTCAGAAACGAGGAGATCCGATGACTAAGTATGGGAAGTATGTCGAATCGACAACCAGACTGCGTGGTTGGTTTTCTCCCATACGATGGGGAAATCCCTTCCATCATCTCATAGTATACAAAAGAAAAAAAAAAATACATGCAGAAAATAACTTTTCGATTGCAATGAAAATTTTTACAAGAACAATTTTTTTCTATGTTTTTAAAAACATCCTTTAGGGTTTGATTTCTTAGATTTTTGTTAAATCGTTTTTATGTATTCCAATAAAGATCCTGGAAATCAATATATTCTTATTATTATTGTTCAAAAACTGAATTTGTTTATTGTTCTTTTGATGTCAAACATTATTCACAGATTTTCATGGAACTTTAAATATGGGTATCAAGAAACACATGAAATCTGATTTACCTATAAACTAACTCGTATTATGAATTTTTATACACAATAAAAATTTAAAAAGTTATAAAATTTTAACCCCACAAAAATCAAAATTAAAATCAGAAGTTGAAAATTTCAATAACCAAACATTCTTTCCCAAATTGAGCTTAAATTTTATTTGTAAAAATATTTTATTTTTAAATATCCTTTTCAACTTTCTCATCAATATTTTGAAATTCATGTATCATAATTTTAATTGTAAATTGGAAAATTTTATGTTAAAAAGCCATTTTACCTGCTCTTGTTTTAAAATAATATTAAATATTTGATTGTGTTTTTAAGAAAATTAAATCTGCCCAATTATTCAAGCTCTAATTTAAAAAAAGTTATTAATGAGTTTTTCTAAAATAACAGACATAGTAATTTAAAATATTATAATTAACGTTTTTCAAGAGACAGAATTAATTGTTTGCCTCAAAAATAAATAAAATAATTCAAAGAAAGCCACAATCAGCTAAAAGTGACAACTTTCCCTTTTATATTCCTTTTTTAGGTACTGCAAATTTATTAAAACATTGGATTGCAAATTTATTAAAACATTCATCAATTTTATATACTAAATATTCTCTCTTTGAATAAATGAAAATTGTGATAAATCGATTTATGACGACACACTGATTTTCCAGAGAGTGAATTCAAATTTTGTGGCATGATGGTCGAGTTACTAGGGCTCTGACTCTCGGTATTACAGGTTTTCGGGTTCGAGTTTCAGTAGTGCCATTGATGTTTGTAGTGATTAGGAACCCTCTTTAAACCATAGGTCACGGTCTAATAGAACTGTAGAGCGTTGGGCGTAATGCTGACAACCCTACCCGTAAAAAGTCATCGTCACGAAATCAAGTCGGATTTCTAGCTACGGGTGATAGATCCCATCAGAAGCTGCACCCCTTTTTCCCTCCTTCCATGATACCGCGAGGGTTCTTGGACTTAGACTAGATGTTGGTGTCTACCAAATGGGATAAGAAACAACAACAAGTATTTTTTGCTTTTATTTCTGTGAGTTAAGCGTATTTTTCCTATATAACTTCACATTATCATAATTGATGTTATCTTTTCCAATAGATAAGTTACATTCAAAAAAATTGAAAACTGATTATATTTCAGAAGATGTTGCAAGTCAGAAAGAATATTATTGTCCTGTCACATATATAGAACTATGGTACTAATCATGAATTAAGTTAGTTGTTGGTGGCTTTTTAGTAATTTAATAACAAATATTTTCATTTTAAGTGATCTTATAATTTAAAAAAAATGTTGCATATTCCTGTTCTAACTGTCCTACTATGACTGTTGGGAGTAGGGTACAAAACCCTAACTCAGTAAAAAAGAAAACGTCTAATATTTCAGAATCTGGAAGATAAAAAAAGCCCTGAGATATATAGAGAAAACGTTATTCTACTGGATCAGAACCAAGAAGTTACTAGTCAACAAACAAACAGCATTTTCACCTAATCCTCCAAATACTACCTCCACACTTGATTTTACTGAAACGAAACAGCCGAGTTTATACCTAATTGACGCGAAAGCTTTCCCCAAAGCACCACCCGCATAAAGTTGGGGCGAAATCTCCTGTTAGAGGTTGAAATTCCCTGAACCGAATGGATCGCTCATCCATTCTGGTTATTTATAAGGAAGGTTTAGAGGGCCAACGGGTTGCCATTAAGGCTGTAATGATTCTTGGAAGGACCACCTACGGTCTTTGCAATGCTATTAAAGAGGTTCTCTGAGTAGAGTTACGTTGATTGGAAATGCTCAATAGCTGCCATAAAAGTGCCTTATGGGTCTTGGAACTGCACAGGAAAAATGTTCATAGCTTGATGTAAAGTTTTTTTATTTATATTACAACTGTAAATACATGAACAAAATCTTTTTTGGAAGAAAAAATAAAAGGAATTTTGCCATGCAAAGAATTTCTTCGAAGAAATTTTTCCTTCTGTTCTATGACAGTTTTTATTCGCAAAAAAAAAAACGTATTTATGAACCTTTGAGACTTTTTATGAATTTATTAAAATTTTATTTCACTTTCTTGAATTTAAATGTCATTCATAATAAAAATTTTATTATGAATGACAAGTGAGTTAAGTTATCCCCTACGTGTAAAAGTTGGTTTTGAATGAAACTTCGTAACTTTTTTATTACATTATTTAAGCTTACTTTATTAGCTTTAAAGAGATGTACTCATATTATGAATTTTTATATACAATAAAAATTTATGAAGTTATAAAATTTAACCCCACAAAAATCAAAAAATAAAATCAGGAGTTCAAAATTTCAATAACCAAACATTCTTACACAAATTGAGCTTTCTTAAATTTTATTTGTATAAAATATTTTATTTTTAAATATTCTTTTCAACTTTCTCATCAATATTTTGAAATTCATGTATCATAATTTTCATTGTAAATTGGAAAATGTTATGTTAAAAAGCCATTTGTGCCTGCTCTTGTTTTAAAATAAGTAATAAATCTTTAATTGTGTTTTTACGAAAATCAAGTGTGTCCAACAATTCAAGCTCTAATTTAAAAAAAGTTATTAATGAATTTTTTTAAAACATCAGACATAGTAACTTAAAATATTATAATTAACGTATTTTCAAGAGACAGAACTAATTGTTTGCCTCAAAAATAAATTAAATAATTCAAAGAAAGCCACAATCAGCTAAAAGTGACAACTTTCCATTTAATATTCCTTTTTTACGAACTAATTCATTCGTAAAGAGGATAGTTGATTTTATATAAATTAGTTTTATTTTTTTTTTTAAATCTTCCTTTGTTAATGGTAAAATTCGCAATTTTTTATAGAAATTGCCATTTATGATAAACCTAGTTTAAAATCAAAATTATTTTTATTTTTATGATTTTGTCATCTGATAGTACTAGATGACAAAATTATTATTATTAGTTAATAATAATAATAATTTTAATTTAAATTTAAAAAAAGTGCTTAGATCACATGGGCCACATATTTAAAAGTTCAACTTGAGGCTTAGTGACCATTTAGTATGCAGGAGAATTCAGGTTTGAATAAGCTCACACCTTGCATTTCAGCCGTTCATTCAGAAACGAGGATTTCCGATGACTAAGTATGTGAAGTATCTCGAATCGACAACCAGACTTCTTGGTTGGTTTTCTCCCATACGGTGGGGAAATTACTCTTAAAAATCCCCCCCCCCCCTACTATCATGGACATTTTTCGTGGTATACAAAAGAAGCAAAAAAATGTATGCAGAAAATAGCGTTTTGAATAGTTATACTAAGAGAGTTTTTGTTCGTAAGAACATTTTTTGTTTCCTGTTGGTTTTAGAAATATTCTTTAGGGTTTAGTTTCTTAGAGTTTTGTTGGCTTGCTTTTATGTATTCTAATAAAGATCAATGTATGCTTACTATGCTGGAAATCAATGTATGCTTACTATTTTTCGAAAACGAAATTTATTTGTCGCTCTTTTCATATCAAATATTATTCCCCCGATTTTCATGAGATTTTAGTCTATTTGAGAGATCAAGAAACACAGAAATTTGATTTAAACAAGAAGAAAATGAAATAGACTACACAAATAGTAAGGCAATTTAATTAGATAAAGATAATTATATAAGTTTCTCCTAAAATGTTTATAAAATTACTGAGCTGATGATAGAAAAACAAACAATCATTGCTTATTGGTTTCGATGATTGTTTAAGTCAATGATAACTGTAAGAATATCCTTCTTCTTCATTGACGCAATGCCCTCATGGTGGACCAAGGCTGTCAGCCTACTGGTAGATTTCGAGAAGTGTTTATAAAATTACTGACCTGATGATAGAAAAACAAACAATCATTGCTTATTGGTTTCGATGATTGTTTAAGTCAATGATAACTGTAAGAATATCCTTCTTCTTCATTGACGCAATGCCCTCATGGTGGACCAAGGCTGTCAGCCTACTGGTAGATTTCGAGACAGGAAATGTTTTCTTATTACGGGTAGTGGTAGTGTTATCTGCCCTACGCCAAACGCTGTGCTGTCCTATTATCTATCTACGGTTTAAAGTGGATTCCGAACCACTACAAGCATCCATGGCAACACCGGGACTTCAACCCGAAATTTCTGGCCCCGAGCGCTGCCCTCAAGCCCTAAATTGTAAGAATATAACTCTGGAAATATATACTAAACACAACAATAGGCTTTAAATGTTTACGTTTTTTTTTTTTTTCGTAATATGTTAATTTTCAATTTCCATTATTTTAAAATTCCGAAGGCATACTTTTTTTATGTAAATCTCTCTTAAAATGTAAACATTTTTATAAAATATGTAAAAAGGGTTAAAGTTGTTTTACTATTAGCAATTTATAAAAATTCCTTATAAGTAAAAACAATCTAAGTTAATATAAAAACACTTTTTTATTTAAAAATAATAGAAAAAGTAAAAAAAAAGTCTTTATGGTAATGAATTGAAAAACATTTTTTTTTTTTTTACTTAAAAACACGTTTCATTTTTATTTGTAATTTATTTAAGATAGAAAATAGATAGGAAATAAATGTATATGTCCTCTATTTATTTAAAATTATTCTTTTGTATAAATAAACTAAACTAAACTACTACGTTTTAGCTGAACTATATATATGAATTTATAAAAAAAAAATAAAAATCCTAGTAGCTAATAATTTGTTTAAATAAGTTATTGACATTTGTAAAAGTTAAATCTGAAAGTATAAAGCTTTAAATATGTCAAATAATATAAAAATTTTGAATTTTTTATATTAATGTTAATTAATACATTTAGGACGTCTAGAATAATTAACTTCAGACAATTTTAATGAAATCCATAATTTTTTTCTTTTAGATAACGGATAATTTCAAAGAAAAAGAAAAATACAATTTTAATTTGTCTGGCTCAATTAGATGATTTCCGCATTAGCTTAAAATAATTTTTTTCATAAAGTAACTAATTAATTTGGAGCAGAAAAGGTACTTTGAGGAAATTACTTTAAAATCGATTAATTCATCAATTTCCGTGCCTAAAATTCTTGAGTTTGCATATTTTCTTCATTTTGACATTCATATGGGTTTTTAACAAATACATATTTATAATTTTTTTACTTTTATTGATAGTTAGAGAATATGTCTGTCAAATGGGACGTTATTTCTCTTTAAGTATGAATAACGTCCTGGAATGAAGAAATGATCCTTATAGATAATGGATAATTATATTACATAACTTGACCTATGTATAATTGCAATATCATAAACAAAACATATCATAAACAAAAACAGTCCCATGATGGGAAAAAGGCCGTCTGCCAAATTTCGAAACATATCTTCTTTTTACGGGAAGGGTTGTCAGCCCTAGGCCCAACGCTCTACAGTCATGTTAGACTGGGACCTACAGTTTAATGTCAGTGATATGTCACTGGATTCCGAACCACTACGAACACCCATGGCCCCGCTGGGACTCAAAACCTGTGTTACCGAGAGCCAGAGGGCTAGCCACTCGGCCATTCAGGCCTATTTGCAATATCCATAAATTAAATTATTATTACTTATGAATATGTTGCATATGTTAATTAATATTGTATAATTTACCCTTAAGGGATAATTATATTGCATAAGCTTTATTGAATTTTAATTATGTACTCGTATTTCAGAGACTGAAAATTCTTGTAATGAATTCTCTTTTCATTCCTTTTTTTTTTACACCAGGAGCCAACAGTTTCAGAAAGTATGCACAACAAATAAGTTTTGATTATTAAAGACAAATTATTGATTTCCGAGAAAACTTTTAGGAGTATTGTTCAAAAAAAAAAAAAATTATTAATTTTGAACTCAGTGTAAACTCATAAACATCAAAATTCTTCTGACTAGAAATCTTTGTCATTTCTTCCTCTGAAATTTAACATAATCATATTTTGAGTAATATATAAATTATTTAATTTCTGACAGAGCAAAGTCTTTTAAAATAATTCTACAAATTTTAATTAATTGGGTTTTTTTTTTGTTTTTTTTATAATTTCCATGTTTTTTCTGGGCAAGATATTGGACACTTGGTTTTTATTGTTCCAAATTCCAATATAATAGGGATGAATCAAAGGAATAAAATCAAATAAACTTCAATTTTAATATTATTAATTAAAACGAGATTCAGTAGATAATTTGATATATCAATTTTTTATTTTTAAAATATTTTTTTTTTTTTTATTTTCCACTACTTTTCTATTCCAATATTTAAATAAATATTTATACGTCCATATTTACTTGATGATTTTGTTGTTACTATCCTGCTGTTGTTATCCTAGTATGATGTCCGATGAAAATGATAATATTACTTGAACCTACCACAAAAATCTATTTTAAAACTTAAAAAAATTAAATAATTAAAAGTTTAAATGAATATTCCAAGATATCCTAAAAAAAATAGTGAATTTGGGCATTTTGATGAATTTCTTGAAAGAAATGTCATGAAAAATAGTGTTCTGTAAAAATATTTTTTTTCCATTATTAAATTTATAACAAGATTAACTAGGATATCGGCTGAATGCTGCGAATGACAACTTATTTAATAGAACACTGTGAATATTTTACAATTCATATGAGTAATTCTAATATTTCCTTGGCTGTCGATCTTGTAATATCGTGGGCAATTTCTTTATAGATTTATTGTGATATTGAATGTTGGTATATTTTTGTGACTATTGAACCCAGGTGATTTTCGTGTGCTATATCAACTAACATTTGCATTATGCTATAAGAAATAATGTGGATTATCCCCCACTTGCGAGTCCAAATAATATTGCTATATTTTCAATCGATTTAATAATTTTCTCAATAGATTTAACGCTTATGTGAAAAGTATTTGTAACCAGTCTTTCGTAATTCGTTATACTACAAAGAAAAGAATATATTACAAAATAATAATTTCATTAAATAAAATGAAATAATTAAATATACTAAATATACTGAAATTCGTAAGTGAATTTCAATTTTTTCTAATACATCTTTCGTGTTTGTTTTAAAACCTATTGTATTTTCATTATGATTTTACTTCTATTACGCTTGTTTAAACCTGATTTTTATTGATTTCTAACCGAACATGGTGATGAAACGAATCTTAATTCTGAACTAAAGATAAAAATTTTAAATGGTTATAGAACATAATAAAACATTTTTTTGTTACTGTACAAAAATGTAGATATGTGAGGGACGTTTTTTAGGTTTCTTCACGGTTATACAAAATGTCGCCCTTTAAAATGAGAACTTCCCCCTAAAATCAAAAAACTCCCCCTAAAGAAATTGTATACCTTTATAGTAAAAACACCGTATTTTTGTGTGTGCACTTACTTTTCGCATTTACATTGCATTTCTTGAACAAACATTTCCCTATCAAATTACGTTATTATTTTTCACTTTTTGTATCTTCCTTCCCTTCTACGATTCTGTATGTAATATATATATATATATTATTAGTACGTATATATATATATATATATCCTCAGATTACTAAAGAGTAATCCATGGTATAGTTATGTACATTTTGTATAAAATGTATCCAGAATATATAATTTAAATGCACTCTAAATCATATACCTATAACTTTTTTTGTAAGTTAGTAGCACTGTACTGAGTCACCACGTGGAATTTGAAAGCGATTTGTCACTCAATGTCACTCAATTTGTCATTATTGACAGCAGCTATTTTTTAAATAAAATGCTTTTAATGTTCTGCGATTTTTCATAATGGAAAATTAGTTTAACAAAAAAGTTGAGCTTAAAATTTGTATTTCAAATGAAATTCATAAAAAAATAAAATGAAAGCGAATTACTAAAAATATTGCAGAAACCGACATTGAATCTTTCATTTCAAAACTGACTGGTATAAATTATTATCAAAGGTGAACAAGAAGGTGTAATAGATTTGCCTATCCAACCTTCAACTGCTATGATTGACAAAAACATCGACAAAATCGAGAAGTTGGCAGTCAAAATGTGTCAAAACTCTTTAAAGAACTGGTTAGAATGGCAATCATAAATATTAAATCCATTTATATATATTTTGAGTTTGAAATTCGTAAAGCAAGACAGGTTTCGAAAGAGCACAATTTTGAGCATCGAAATCAATTTGTGAAGACATGATTTTCCTCCACCTTCATGAAACGCAATAATAAATGTCACCGGCCAAGCATCGTATTTACCCGATATGACACCATGTTCCCAAAACTAAAATTACCCATTCGAGGAAGGAGTTTTGACCTCGATCTTGGCCGTAAAAGAAAAATTCGCTGAAGTAACTGAAGACTATACCTCCATCAACTTACGAAAATGTATGGGAAATAATTGTATTGCACTAGATGGAGGCTTATTTAAAGACAGCAAAATAAATTTGATGAGTGTTTTATTCAACAATTTCGGTTACTTTTTCACACAGACTGGATTGTATGTTTGACGAATAAATGTTTGTTAAATACGCTTATTAGAGTCTCTAATATTTTTGAAGAACAAACCAAAAATAAATCCAGTAATTTTTAAGAAAAAGTTGGTAATGAAAAAAAAGGTGTATTGTTAAACCGAGTAGTTAAAAAGGTTACAAGGAATTTCAAATTTAAAAACTAATATGAATCTATCGAAAGTCTGCTTGATACTTTTCAAGAGGTCAAAGTTTACAAATAGGGGATAAATTATACCCAGCCAATTTCCATACCTATATGTATACATATATTTATATATTAAGTAATATTACACCATGCGAGATTGATGATATAGGTAAAAAATAAACAAATTTTAATTTTTGCAGATTTGGAGTCGAATCATGATTATTATTACTAAGATCAATTTAATAAGTAATAATTTCAAATTATAATATGTGAGTTTTCTATGTGTCAATGGATCATATCTATTCATACTTGAAATAGTTCTACGCCTTCAATTTCCATTACTTACACCTTTTGAATTCAAATTGGAATCTCCAAGTTGGACTTCACATGATACAATATATTTATATATATTTGAAACATTCATTCTATACTAGCCTCCAAAAGGGAGATTGATCTGATCTATCTTGTCATAATATTTCAGATATCATCATACAAAGATTTAAATTGTATAGTTTTAATTTTCCACTGATAATCTAAAACTTCATGTTTTTGAGATTCATACATTTCATGATTCATTTAATTGGAAAATATTGAGATAAATTAGATTTTCCTACCCACTGAATATGCAGTGAAAAATATTTCTACTCTGTAAGAATGTTGGTTTACAATTTAGTTTTTTAAAAACGACAGTAAAGTTTTATATTAAAATTCAAAATATAGATGATAAAATACCTTACAATTTAAATAGGCAAAATTGTTTTGATTTACATTTTTTAAAAGTTGTAACTTTTGCATTGGTATTTCTAACATGGATAAGTGATTATTTATAAGCTTTAGAAAATTTTATTTAATGGAATATTTTTAGAAGTCAAAACATTACGTCTTTGTTTAAAACATAAATAGATATATGCAATGAAAAAATTGTATTTATGTATTCGTCATAAATTAATAAATATAAACCATAAATAAATTTTTTAAAAATGTGGAAAATGTTATTGGTAAGTTTAGATACGATATTAAAACGATAATTTATCGTACGATATTAAATCGCAAAAAGTAATACACAACTTAAAAGCTTTTTTTACAAGCATAAAAGCCTGACAATGGTTTTTCTAAATATATTCAACTTTAAAAGGAAATAAAATATTTTTGCGCAAAGGTATATCTTTCGCAGAACTTTATGGCTATCAAGCTATTATTTTTGTTACATTTAATACTTTGAATCATTGTAATGTTTGAATGTATGGCACGCATTTTAAAAACACCATACTCTGCTTCAGAGGAAGTTTTGAAATATACGAGCACAATTGTTTTCCATAAAAATCTTTAAATTGCTTTTAGCAAGGATATTTGAATAAATATATAAATAGATTTGTCTAGATTTTGTAATCGATATTTTTCATCGGAAATCTGAAATGTATTGGTTTTACAATTTGTAAGCTATATCGTTTCTTACATATAGAGGCTTATTCAAAAAGCAAATCACTGATCGAGTAACAACTTATCATGGCGCAGAGTACTCTATTTACTCTCGCCTTAATGAGATTTAAACGATGGTGCAATGACGACAGCATTAAATCACCAAATAATGCACTTCTGATGCACATGTCGAGTGTCAATGTTCTCACGATGAAAATTGCACAACAAATAATAGTTATATTATTAGGACATTTATTATTTAATATTATTATTATTTATTTTAATATTGAATGAAATTATCACGCGTAAAATAATATTTGATGGTCTTCTAAAGTGAATAATAATTTAACTATTCAAAACTTTGACAGAATTAAAAGTTTTAAAATCTATTAAAACATCTTTTCGTTTTCAATCTATTAAATTCGTCGCCATATGCAAGAGCTTTGCTTAATTTTTGACTGGCATTTGCCAAAAATGAACCTCTTTTCCACTAATTGACCTTTTTATATTTATTTCTGAATAACTTTTCATACATTTCAAGAATGAATACATAAAAACTGATTAAAATAGCTTTGAACTCCAAGAAACCAACAGAGGGTCAATACTCATTGAGATTTATATAAAAACGGCAGTTGGCAATAAATCACTTCTTTTGCCAAAAAAGAGTAGTTAAAAAGGGCGATTTCATTAAAGATATCTGGCTGCGTACGGAAAGAGATCTCGCACCTGCTACTAATCAAACTTTGTTAGCGTGAAGTTAAAACTACATCATATGAATATATTACACTTTTAAGCGTGGGGGTGTAGCTCAGTGGTAGAGCGTTCGCTTCGCATGTGAAAGGTCCGGGGTTCAAATCCCCGCTCCTCCATTTTTTAAAATAAGTTTTACAAGTATTTTATTAAATTATTTCTTTCTTTATTTGCGTAGAGAATTTATTTAATGTTTTATCTATGCACTATGTTTTGAAGGTACCAGGAGGAAATTATATTTTCCGGAAAGATTTTCAGAAATACCTACTTCAGGCTAAATAGGGAAAAAAAGACCGGATAATACTCCAGATAAGCAAAGCTTAACGCACTTTTGTCCCCTTGCCATCGAATTCTTTTGATTTCTGAAAGTAGTGATTGCAATGCATGCAACTTGCAATTGCTTGATTGTGATAGCTGAATGTTCGCTTTTTTTTTCCCTGAAGCATCAATCGGGAATTATTAAATAGTACACTATTGGACATTAAAATTGCTACACCAAGAAGGCGACATGTTACAGATGTGAAATTTAAACGACAGGAAGAAGGTGCTGTGATATGGAAATGATATTTAAGTTAGTGTAAATACTACACCTTAAAATTCTAAAAAAATGTTTTTTTTTTTTAATATAAGAAACATTTTTAACAGATATGTAGAATTCATAAAAATCCATTCAATTTATTTCACAAATTTTCTAAATCCATTAGTGACTATAATACTTAATGCAATGAATATTATATTTACTAATAAATGCTCATTATATAAAGTATTATTTACTAATAAATAATTATATGAAGTATTATTTATTAATAACTCATTATATTATTAAGTATATTTGCAAGTTTTGTAAGTATTATTTGCTAATAAATACTCATTATATTTACTAAATAATACTTGTTTAAAAAGCTGGAACTCAGGTGTATACGTAAAAAATTCGACCCAAGAGCCAAACAGTCCTTAATTTTTCGACTAACTCCTCACCCCAGATAACAACCTATTCTATCCTATTTTAAATCGTTTTATTATGCGGCATGCCCTATTCGTGTCAATATAAAGACTATAAAACGTTTTTCTTGTAATAGTTGTGGAGTTACCACACCGAGATTAACCTATCTCACGCAAACAATAAGAAAGAAAGCTGAGCTATGAATGAATAAAATATTCTTCCGTTTTGAATGGTTATTTTGGAAACATTGAGAGGTTTCCGTCTGCCAGTCAAAAGCGGACACCACAATGAATTGATGAAATATTGATTCCTAATCAAAGTTTGGTGGTGAATATAGAATTTGTTGAGAAAATACTAGTAAGATGAGTTGATTCCAGGCATTTACATATCAAAAGTACAATACAACAGATTCAATGTGCACTTAAGATTATAGTAATGAAAGTTAAAAGAAGGTAGTAGAAATGAATTGATACACAATGAATTTCATTTTTTAAAAATAAAAATAGAAAACTAAGAAAACATTAAGAATAAATTAAAAAATGACGGAAAAAAAAGCTTTTTGAAAGAAAATTTAATTTAATGATCATCTAAAAAATGCGGTGCAATTGAGAACATGTGGCAGGTACACAAAAAAAAAATGAAAATTTAAGAAAATCTACAACTATATTGAGGGAGAAAGAGAATTAAAGTTTAGAAATACGAGAAAATTTATTAAAACAAGAATTCAGATAACATACACAGTTGATAAAAAAAAACAAGAAAATTAATTGATGGTGAATTGTGTGGCTAGAATCACTTACCTGAGTGTAAAGCTTTCTCTTCATTGGTTGGAGGTGGTGGAGCAAGCGAACTTACTCCATTTTTCAATTCCTACTATTAGCTCACACTCTCCCTATATATATCTTGTTCAAATTTTCAATCGTTCATAAAATACTTTTTATTCATCCACTCAAGTTCAAATACATTTTTTAACTTGTAGTGGAGGACACTGGATGTTAATACAGTTTTTTCAAATATTAATTCAGTAATTAAATTTAATTAATTAATTTTATTTTATATGGGGAGAAAAAAATTTCTACATAAATTTAGCAGGATATAAATTTAGGAATAAATACCGTCAGTGGCGAAGCGTGGAGATAGCTGGAAAAAATTTCTTTTTCAGATTCTTTTTTCATTCTGGGTTCTAGTCTGAGTCAAGGAGGGGACAAATGGAAAATGAAGTATGTGAATAAATTAGTGTGAAAGATGGAAAGTGTGTATGTGAGAGGGAGAGAATTTTTTCTAACTTAAAAAAAATGAATGAAAATTATTTATAAAAGGACTTTCTGCAATATAGTGAAAAAGAAATTTATTTAAAAAAGAGTAGCTAAATAAATTTTTCTTTGTTGACCTAAGTAGAAATTGACTTTAAATTTTTTTTATATTACTTGTTATGCTGAAAATTCTCGTGAACTGATAAGAGTAGACATGATGCAAAAATTGAAATATCTGGCGACGCATAGGTGTCAGCTGTGATAGCTGGAGAACCTGTGGTTATCCCCGGCATAGAAGGAGGTTCCTGTTATAGTACCTGCTGATGATGATATACCTGGACGTTATTCAAACATGGCTCGTGACAAAATGTCATTTCTTTTTTTTATTCCTTACAAGTTTCATCTTGAATTGTCTCTTTGAGGAATCTTCAACACACCTCAGTATCTAGATGGTAATATTATTTTTAACATCAGAATCTTTCTTTCATCGTGCATAAGAATCAACTAGTAATATTCAATTTAAATTCAGAATCAGAATCAATTATAGCTATTTTTTAAAGAGTTTGCTCAACACTTTCATTAAGATTTAAATTTAAATGATACCTTTTAACAACAAAAGCTTCATTTTTACGCTTGTTTTTGCTGGTAAATTGTTTACCTTTAAATTGTGCTTTTTCATCTTGCTTTGACAACTTTCTTGTAACTAATATATTGGTAGTAACTGGTGAAGAACCGGATCAAATTCTCAGTATTTAGAAATTTCAATACAACTTTGCATCGGATGATACCAAAGCTATTCATTCAGTTTTTGGAAGAGAAATTATTATTGAAAATCAGCAATTGACACACCATAAAAACTTGATGTAGTTATCTCACATTACGTAGATAAGGCATAAAAAAGCATAGAAGGAAGTTCTTTCTAGTACCTGGTGATGATATACCTAGACGTTATTCAAACTCATTTCTTTTTTTGCTTGACAATTTGTCTTTTTGAGGAATCTTATCCAGATGGTAATAGATTTTTAACATCAGAATCTTTCTTTCATTTATTCCTCAATTTTCTTTACGTCGATGTAAACTTATTTTTTAATGAATTTGCTCTCAACCTTTTTCACTGAGATTTAAATTTTACTATTAAATTTAAATGGAATAACTTTTTAAACAACAACAACAACTTCATTTTTAGGGATTGTTTTTTCTGGTAAATTCTTTTAAATTGTAATCTTGTTTGATATTTGCTTGTGACATTCTCTATTTGACTGCAGTATTTCTGAGGGAAGTTTCAAGTTCATTTTCTAGCTAAATTCACTTCCACATATATAACAGTAATTTTCCTGATTTGTATTTTTTACTAATTTTTGATACATATCTGAATTGTGGCAGAACATATTACTTTCTATAGAAAATCTTGTTTATTCCCCTCTCGTATTCAAAACTTGGTCTCTTGATTTCTTTTGAAATATTCTTGGGATTAATTAAGGTTGTTGGCAAGAATGTTTTCGTAATCATCTAACTTACCCAATATTGCAAATTGGATCCCTTTCGTCGATAAAATGTTCTTGAATGTCTGGCGAATATTTTGTTTTATTTAATCAGTTGTTATGAACTTGTACAATAGTTCGAAGGTCTGGATTCCACGAATTCGAATTCATTCATGAAAAATATTTTTGGGTTCATACACAGAATCACTTCATGTCACTTCACTTCTGTTGTGATGTCTGGTAAAAAGAAGATGAAATTTCTTGGGAGTTATTCTATATCGCTTTTTAGAAGTTTTCTTAGTAATATATATCTTCTTTTTAAAATTTTCCGCTACAATGATCTCTTTCAACACGCTGTTGTCGATTTTTTTTTGTTACTTTCACTATTCAGATTTGAATCTGTTTAGGCTAAAGTTCTAAAATCATATACCATTTGTTCTTTTTGTTTATAAACGAAAGAAAACAAATTTTCATTAATGTTTTACTGGAATATATCCTTAATTTTTCCAATTAATAGAAAAACACACTCAAAAGATTTTTCATCAATTTAGCTGGTTGGTAATATCTCGCACCATCCCCATTCCTCTACCTTCCACACGTTAATTTGCATGACCCTATCAAATGAATGGAACGATACGTAAAGTGGATTATGATCATAGCAATTTACATCCCACTAAATCAAATACTCCAAACATCATTTAATTCATTCACCGCCAGCGACTACCATATGCATCAATAGGAATTACTGACATATATGGAAGTAATTGAGAAGAGAGGGATCAAATTCTGAGTATCTTTTGAGAAATTTCAATATAACTTTTGCATCGGATGACACCAAACTATTGATTCAGTTTATGGAGAAGAAAATTATTATTGAAAATGAACAATTCGCCACTTACATTTGTACACACCATAAAAAATCAATGTTGTTTTCTCACATTACACAGAAATACTAGAATAAAGAATTTTTTATCTCATACTTCAGTTATCACAAGCCGACTCTTTTTTTCAGAGAAACGAAGATAATAATTAACATTTTGAGGTATTATACATTTGCGCGAAAAATTTTCAGGCACGAATATTAACTCTTTTAGGCAAGAACATCTTCTTCTTCAATGACATAACAGGCCCATTGTGGGCCAAGGCTGTCTGCCCACTTTCAGATTCCGAAACATGAGAAGGCTTTATTTTTTACGGAGTAGGGTTGCCAGCCGTACGCCCAACTTTCTATAGTCATAGTAGACCGGACCTACGGTTTAAGGTGGATTCTGAACCCTTTCAAAC
The DNA here is from genome assembly GCA_021605095.1 of Caerostris extrusa. Lineage (NCBI taxonomy): Eukaryota > Metazoa > Arthropoda > Arachnida > Araneae > Araneidae > Caerostris > Caerostris extrusa. The sequence goes on along the minus strand of BPLR01000016.1, from coordinate 24,774 downwards.
ATCCATGGCATAGCTGAGACTCGAAGCCGAAACCTGTGGCATAAATAGATTTTTTTTTTTATGAATGCCTGTAGTTTTTCTTTCCACCAAAACATACAGCATGAAGTTGTTTCATCCGTCGTGCATAGTTTAAATACATAAGTTTTATTATTTTTCCCTCATTGGAGCAATATTGATTCCAATTTCAGTGCAAATCTCATCAGAGATTTCTGGACACCAAATTTTAATTTAAAATCTGTTACTTTCAAAAAACAACTGTACCTAAAAAACAACTTCTTACCGATTGAAATAAATCCTTAAAATCTAAAATAGTTTATTGGATCATTTCCATTATGAAAATACTTGCCTTATCTCCAAAATAAAAGCTAAACACTTCATCAAATTTCTACTTCTCTTGAAAAAAAGTAAAGAAAAATTTGCTTATTTCCCCAAAAAAGGATGATAAAGTCAATTTCTAATCACACGTAACATTTCATTGTTTACTTTCTGATTAAAAAGTTGAAATTAAAAAAAAAATAAATGAAGAGAAATGATTTAAGGTTCAATTTTGACGCTAGAGGACTGAATAAATATCCCAACAGATAAAACCCGTCGCCCGAAGCTACTGAGAAATTTAAGACATGAATTCGCTGCTTCAGAGTCGAAATGAATCGATTTTCCATTAATGTTTCTTTAATCCTGACAGTTGGTAAAAAAGCTTCAATTTAATGTCCGCAAACAAATGTTATTATTTCTCGTAAGAAAATTCAAAATTTCTTCAAAATGACAATAATTAAAAATAACAGATCTGACATCAATTATTAAATCTTTCCTCTAACAATTATCTTTCTGTAGTTGTCAGCTGTTTTTGCTGTTTTCACTTGCTTCACAATTAGTTTCATTTAAAACAACGGATTCAGATTTGAATCTGTTTAGGTTAAAGATCTAAACCCATGTACCATTTGCTCGCTTTTGTTTATAAAACAAATTTATATATTTTTTGATATATATATTTTTTGAAAACAAATTATCATTAATGTTTTACTGGACTATATCCTTAATTTTTCCAATTAATAAAAGCACACACTCAAAAGAACCTTTCACCAATTTAGCTGGTTGGTAATATCTCGCACCATCCCACTGTCTTCCACTCATTAATTTGCATGACCCTATCAAATGAATGGAACGATACGTAAGTGGATTCTGATCATATCAATTTGCATCCCACTAGATCAAATCATTCCAAACATCATCTAATACATTCACAGCCGGCGACTTCCGTATCCATCGATAGGAACGACTGACACATAAGGAAGTAATTGGGGAAGCGCTGGATCAAATTCTGAGTATCTTTATGCGAAATTTCAATATAACATTTGCACCAGATTATACAAAACCATTAATTCAATTTTTGGAAGAGAAATTATTATTGAAAATGAGCTAGTCAACACTTATAATTGTACAACCATAAAAAAAAATTGATGTAGTTTTCTCACATTACAAAGAAACAGTAGAATCACGAATTTTTTATCTCCTTCTTCAGTTATCACAAGTAATTTTTTTTTTTTCTGAGAAACGAAGATGATGATTAACATTTTGAGTCATTATACATTTGTGAGCAAAATTTTTCAGGAATGAATATTAACTCTTTTAAGCAAGAACCTTTTCTTTAATGGTACCGCAGCCCCATGGTGTGCCTACTGACTGATTCTGAAACATGAGAAGTTTTTCTTTTTACGGAGTAGGGTTGTCACAGTCCCACTCCCAACGCTCTACAGTCATATTAGACTGGGACCTACGGTTTAAGGTGGATTCCGAACCAACATCTGTGGAATTCAAACATCTATGTTATAGCCGAGTCTCGAACCTGAAACCTGTGGTATCGAAGGTGAGAGCTCTAGTCGGCCATTAGGCCCCTCACTAATATAAATAAAACACATAATATAGAACACTAAAAAGATTATATATATCTCTTTAATAAGATATTTTAAGAATGCCTGGAATTTTTCTTTCCCACCCCAAACATACAGCATGAAGTTTTCCCTCAGTTGTTCTTAATTTATACACATACAGTTAATTTTTTTAACATTTCTTTTCCTCACTGGAGCTGTATTGATTCCAATCTCAGTCCAAATCTCATCAGATATTTCTAAACACCAAATTTTAATTTAAAAAACTGTACGTTCAAAAAAATCAGTATCCTAAAAAAAAAACAACTACTTACCCATTGAAATAAATCCTTAAGAACTAAAATATTTTATTGGATCGTTTCCACTGTGAAAATACTTATCTCCAAAATAAAGCTAAATACTTCATCAAATTTCTACTTGACTTAAAAAAAGTAAAGGAAAAAAAAAATTGAGCATTTCTTAAAAGAGCACGTTAAAGTCAATTTCTAATCACACGTAACATTTCATTGTCAACTTTCTGATTAAAAGTTTAAATTAAATAAAATAAAATAAAGTGAAATGATTTAAGATTTAATTTTGTCGCTAGAGGACTGAATAAATATCCTAACAGATAAAACCCGTCGCCCGAAGCTACTGGAAAATTTGAGACATGAATTCACTGCTGCTTTGAGAGTCGGAATTAATCGATTTTCCATTAATGTTTCTTTAATCTTGACAGTTGGTTAAAAAAAGGGACATTTTCACGTCTCCAAACAAATGTTATTATTTCTTGTAAGAAAACTCAAGAATCCTTAAAAATAACTTGAAAAAATTTCAGATCTGACATCTATTCTTTTTATATTCTTCACTTGAATTGCTAAAGTATTGATATAATGGGCTTTTAAAGAAAAACTCACTTCGGTCATTTGTTTTCCAACTTCAAGGACAATTTCACGTCTCCAAACAAAAGTTTTTATTTCTTGTAAGAAAACTCAAGATTTCTTAAAGACGACAAAAATTTAAAAATAACTAGAAAAATTTCAGATCTGACATCGATTCTTCTTGTATCTTCTTAAATCTTTCCTCTAACAATGATCTTTTCAACACTCTGTAGTTGTCAGCTGTTTTTAGCTTTTACTTGCTTCACAATTAGTTTCTTTTAAAACAACGGTCCTATTCAGATTTGAATGAGTTTAGGTTGAAGGTCTAAAACCATATACCATTTGCTCATTTTTGCTTATAAACGAAAGAAAACCAATTATTATTAACGTTTTATTGGACTGTATTCTTAATTTTTCTAATTAATGAGAAAAAAATAACCACCCCAAAGATCTTTCACCATTTCAGCTGACAGGTAACACATCGCATCATCCCACGAAACCGTTCTCCACTCATTAATTTACATGACTGTATCAAATGAATGGAGTGGATTATAATGATATCAATTTGCATTCCGCTAGATCAAATCATTCCAAACATCATCTAATACATTCACAGCCAGCGACTACCATATCCATCGATAGGAACTACACACATATATGGAAGTAATTGGAAAAGAGCTGGATCAAATTCTGAGCATATTTGTGAGAAATTAATAATTTTTGCATCAGGTGATACCAATCATTGATTCAGTTTATGGATGAAAAATTAATATTGAAAATGAAGGATTTCCCTCTTGTGCTTGCACATACCATAAAAAACCGATATAGTTTTTTTTCACATTAGGCAGAAAAACCAAAATCAAGAATTCTTATCTCATACTTCAGTTATCACAAGCCCATTATTTCTTATCTGAGAAATCGAAGATAAGGATTATTTTAAAAGTCAGGGATTAATATAAATAAATAACATAATATAGAACACTAGAAAATTACATCATATATCTCTTTAATAAGCTTTTTATGAATGATTGAAATTTTCTTACCACCAAAAACATACAGCATGATGATGCCCATTCGTTGTGCATAGCAAGTAACACATAACACATAAGTTTTAACACACTTTTAAACACATAAGTTTTATTTTTATTTTAGTTTCCTCACTGGAGCAGCATTGATTCCAATTTCAGTGCAAATCTCCTCAGAGATTTCTGAACACCAAATTTTAATTTAAAATCCTGTAAGTTCAAAAATCAGTATCCTAAAAAAACAGCTACTTATCCATTGAAATAAATCCTTAAGATCTAAAATAGCTTATTGGATCGTTTCCACTGTGAAAATACTTATCTCCAAAATAAAGCTAAATACTTCATCAAATTTCTACTTCGCTTGAAAAAAAGTAAAGGAAAAAATTGAGCATTTCCTAAAAGAAAGCACGTTAAAAGTCAATTTCTAATCACACGTAACATTTCATTGTTAACTTTCTGATTAAAAAGAAATAAAAATAAAAATAAAGTGGAAATGATTTAATTTTGTCGCTAGAGGACTGAATAAATATCCTAACAGATAAAACACGTCGCCCGAAGCTACTGGAAAATTTGAGACATGAATTCACTGCTGCTTTGAGAGTCGGAATTAATCGATTTTCCATTAATGTTTCTTTTTTAATCTTGACAGTTGGTTAAAAAAAAGGGACATTTTCACGTCTCCAAACAAATGTTATTATTTCTTGTAAGAAAACTCAAGAATCCTTAAAAAAATAACTTGAAAAATTTCAGATCTGACATCTATTCTTTTTATATTCTTCACTTGAATTGCTAAAGTATTGATATAATGGGCTTTTTAAAGAAAAACTCACTTCGGTCATTTGTTTTCCAACTTCAAGGACAATTTCACGTCTCCAAACAAAAGTTTTATTTCTTGTAAGAAAACTCAAGATTTCTTAAAGACGACAAAAATTTAAAAATAACTAGAAAAAATTTCAGATCTGACATCGATTCTTCTTGTATCTTCTTAAATCTTTCCTCTAACAATGATCTTTTCAACACTCTGTAGTTGTCAGCTGTTTTTACAGCTTTTTTACTTGCTTCACAATTAGTTTCTTTTAAAACAACGGTCCTATTCAGATTTGAATGAGTTTAGGTTGAAGGTCTAAAACCATATACCATTTGCTCATTTTTGCTTATAAATGAAAGAAAACCAAATTATTATTAACGTTTTATTGGACTGTATTCTTAATTTTTCTAATTAATGAGAAAAAAATAACCACCCCAAAGATCTTTCACCATTTCAGCTGACAGGTAACACATCTCATCATCCCACGAAACCGTTCTCCACTCATTAATTTACAGACTGTATCAAATGAATGGAGTGGATTATAATGATATCAATTTGCATTCCGCTAGATCAAATCATTCCAAACATCATCTAATACATTCACAGCCAGCGACTACCATATCCATCGATAGGAACTACACACATATATGGAAGTAATTGGAAAAGAGCTGGATCAAATTCTGAGCATATTTGTGAGAAATTAATAATTTTTGCATCAGGTGATACCAATCATTGATTCAGTTTATGGATGAAAATTAATATTGAAAATGAAGGATTTCCCTCTTGTGCTTGCACATACCATAAAAAAAAAAAACCGATATAGTTTTTTCACATTAGGCAGAAAAAACCAAAATCAAGAATTCTTATCTCATACTTCAGTTATCACAAGCCCATTATTTCTTATCTGAGAAATCGAAGATAAGGATTATTTTAAAAGTCAGGATTAATATAAATAAATAACATAATATAGAACACTAGAAAATTACATCATATATCTCTTTAATAAGCTTTTTTTATGAATGATTGAAATTTTTCTTACCACCAAAACATACAACATGATGATGCCCATTCGTTGTGCATAGCAAGTAACACATAACACATAAGTTTTAACACACTTTTAAACACATAAGTTTTATTTTTATTTTAGTTTCCTCACTGAGCAGCATTGATTCCAATTTCAGTGCAAATCTCCTCAGAGATTTCTGAACACCAAATTTTAATTTAAAATCCTGTAAGTTCAAAAATCAGTATCCTAAAAAAACAGCTACTTATCCATTGAAATAAATCCTTAAAATCTAAAATAGCTTATTGGATCGTTTCCACTGTGAAAATACTTATCTCAAAATAAAGCTAAATACTTCATCAAATTTCTACTTCGCTTGAAAAAGTAAAAGGAAAAAAAATTGAGCATTTCCTAAAAGAGCACGTTAAAGTCAATTTCTAATCACACGTAACATTTCATTGTTAACTTTCTGATTAAAAGAAATAAAATAAAATAAAGTGAAATGATTTAATTTTGTCGCTAGAGGACTGAATAAATATCCTAACAGATAAAACACGTCGCCCGAAGCTACTGGAAAATTTGAGACATGAATTCACTGCTGCTTTGAGAGTCGAAATTAATCGATTTTCCATTAATGTTTCTTTAATCTTGACAGTTGGTAAAAAAAAAAAGGGACATTTTCAAGTCTCCAATCAAATGTTATTATTTCTTGTAAGAAAATTCAAGATTTCTTAAAAAATAACTTGAAAAATTTCAGATCTGATGTCGATTCTTTTTATATTCTTCACTTGATTTGCTAAAGCATTCATATAATAGGCTTTTAATGAAAACTCGCTTCGGTAATTTGTTTTCCAATGTCAAGGACTGTGTACACCAAGATGAATCTTCCACAGATAAATAATATTAGCTGCTTTTAAATATAACAGCTCAGTGTTTGCTAGCAGTATTGGAAAAATTAAGAAACAATATTTGTTGTCCACGATGTCGTATCAAAAGGAGGGTCAATATACATCAATCAACATCAGAGACAGTATACACCAAGATGAATTTTCCATAGATAAAGAAAATTAGCTGCTTTTAAATATAAAAGGTCGTTGTTTGCTTGCCGTATTGGAGGAAACTAAGCAAAAGTAATTATTGTCGATGATGTCGTGTCGTGTCAATATGCATTTATAAATAATTTTTATATGGTTTGGTTAAAGCACTTTAAACCCTTATAACAACATCCCGTACATGGATAGAATACGCTTCCCAATACACACATTAAACACAAAGAAATTCCGCAATAACCCATCTACCATAAAATAATTAAAAATCCACAATAACACATTTACCATAAAATAATTAAAGATCCGCAATAACACATTTACCATAAAATAATTAAAAATCCGCAATAACACACCTACCATAAAATTAACTAAAAATCCGTAATAACACATTTACAATAAAATTAACTAAAAATCCGCAATAACATATTTACCATAAAATTAACTAAAAATCCCCAATAACGCATTTTACCATAAAATTAACTAAAAATCCGCAATAACACATCTACCATAAAATTAACTAAAAATCCGTAATAACACATTTATCATAAAATTAACTAAAAATCCGCAATAACATATTTACCATAAAATTAACTAAAAATCCGCAATAACACATTTACCATAAAATTAACTTAAAATCCGCAATAACATATTTACCATAAAATTAACTAAAAATCCGTAATAACACATTTACCATAAAATTAACTAAAAATCCGCAATAACATATTTACCATAAAATTAACTAAAAACCGCAATAACACATTTACCATAAAATAATTAAAGATCCACAATAACACATTTACCATAAAATAACTAAAAATCCGCAATAACACATCTACCATAAAATAACTAAAATTCCGCAATAAACATTTTTATGTTTTTCAGACCCCCTTCATTCCTTATTCGCTATATTTTCCTCATAAAATCCGCCCCTGGGTCTATAAGCCTGGTGGGGATGAATGACGACACTTAATCAGATCAAAAAGAGGCGGCAAGTCCTTTTTGTACAGTTTCCCCCAAAACATGTGTTCATCAACATATCCGCCGCCAAAGGAATCTGTTTTCTTTAGAAAGAGACATTCCGTCAATAAATTATGTGAGCACAAATAATTCTTGACCATCTGACGCCTTGAAGTTTCGTATGCCAATTAAAACACCTCAAAGAGATATCACTTTCAGTCGCAGTTACGACAAAAGACCTGCTTCTCCGGAAACTGGTCATTCCTTTGAACAGACCGGATTCGTATCCGGTAAGGGCTAGTGACCATCAAATACACCCTTCCATTAACTACACATAAAAAATATAACATCACAAAACAAGAATAATATAATAGTTACATGCAATTTTATTTTACTTTTAGTTTAAAAGATATTTATAAATGCATATTGACACTCCTATCGACACGACAATGAACGATAAACACACATACTCAATGACTATCTAATCTACTTATTTTCGAAAATCGTGGCAACATTCTGTATCTACAGTAAAAATAGAACTCCTTCCATTCATACGTCTTAAATCCACTGCTTCGCAATTTGCCACATTATTTTGTACATGAGCAAAAATGCTCAGAAGATATATGTTGTTTATTATGGTTGAACAATTTGTTTAACCATCACCGACTATGGCATGTTGATATGTAGTTTTATAGTTATTTCATTTATAAATAAATCACACACACACACATATATATATATTTACTACATTATATTTTGCCAAATTATTTGTTTTTCACAAGACAGCCATATTGTGAAACAAATAATTTGAAAAGACAACTAAAATCTTTTGAAATTTCTGAAATATTGTTTTTTAGTTTGAACAAAATTTACTTTTATTTTTAACTAAATTTAAATTTCATTAGAAGAAATTATTTAAAATCAAATATCTTAAAAAGTGTAATTAAAAAATTTTAATTATTTTTTTTAGAGTAACGATTGACATTTTTTAATTTATTTCTTTTAAAATGTCAACTGTCGCTCGCTCTAACAAAAGTAATAAAATGACACTGCTGAAAATTCAATTCAATAATAATATTGTATGATAATTCGATTAATTACTTTAAGAATCACTATTCATGCTATCATAAGATGTACAAGATATTTTAAGATTTTTTTTTTTCAAAATAAGAATTCAGTCATACCGACAGAGATAAATCATTTAAAATTTAAAAATCTTTTAAAAATTATGTTTATTTTAAAATAAATGTAATACATAAATCATACACAATTTTTATTTTGCATCATGGTCATGTAAAACAATAAACAAATACATCGCAAGTGAAACAATAAAATATTTAAATCGAAGAATATAACATTAAAAATAAATTTTGAAATTTTTTTAATGAACAGAAATTTAAGTAAAACTATGAAATTTATTTATATTTAAAATATTAATTTTTAAAAGTTTAAATAAATAATAAAAACTAAAAGAAAATAATAAATATACAGAACTGTTTATGACCAGATTTCTTACGACAACAAAACGATTGCTAAAATGTTTGGGGAAAATCTTACAAGAAATAGGTTGTTTTTTATTTTCTTCTGTAGCTATGCAACAGCTTTAGAAGAATGAGAATCTACACATTGCATTGTCACATTGTCACATTGCATTCTGACATTTCTTGCAGAAGCTAAAGGGTTATAACATATTGAACATTTAAGTTTTTTTTATCGCAATCGGAATTTTATATTTAAACAAAAGGACTGTATTTAAAAAGGACCATTGTCTAGTTTTCATTCCGAATTCGTATCCAAATTAAAAGTTGATGGTAATGGCTTTATTGTTATGTGGCATTTTAATAGGTATCCATATTATAAAGTTTAATTAATATTATTCATAGTAGTCATATTATAAAACTTCAAAACAAACAAATCTTCGTGCAACTGCAGATAATGATAATTTGTGATGATGCCGTCATGAAACACTGGGTCCAGCATTTGCACACAGCCTTATATTACTATTGGAATTTATAAGCCAATCAGAGTGAGGTGAGTGAACTAGGTGGCGTCTTTCCTGTTGCTTGATTATTTTTCTGTACTCTGTTATACAATTTAACTTTGTAAATTTAAGTAAATAGTTTATAATTATGCGTCGGTTTTGTATTCAAAAGTCTTGATAGGAAAGGTTCAACTGAACAGAAGAAAGTGAGGACTGTTATAAACAAGAACCAACGATTGACACTGATTAGTTAGAAGAACGCCGATATAAAAGATAGATTTGTAGCATGAATGGTCGAGTGGCTAGCGCTCTGGGGCTCAGTACCAGAGGTGGGTTCGAGTCCCGGCTTGGCATGGATGTTTGTAGTGGTTCGAAATCCGCTTTACGCCGTAGGTACCGGTCTCCTATGACTGTAAGAGCGTCACGGAGCAAAAAGTCAGACTCCTACCTACGAGTGCTCCATCACAACAGAAGCTGCTTCCTCCCTCCTTCAACCATTGAGCCCATACGGGTTCGTGGACTTGGTCTAGATTAGATATCTACCAAGTGAGATAAGTAACAACATTACAACAACAAGATTTATAGCCGAATATATTTATGCATGTTTATCAAAAAAATTCGATATTTTTGCTGTTGATCATCAATAGTTCTTGCGCTCCACTAGGTACAAACAGCCCACCAAAGGGACATGAAGGGTGGACATTGCCTTCCGGGAGAACTTTAAGTGTAATCGTCAAGAATTTGTGACGTATGGGAGATAACCCGGAAAAATTACCATTGTCACAATCCCCATAGAACGTTCTTATTTCTAAATACAGGGACTGCAACGAACGTCACCAGCTGGTTCGAATCTGGGTCCTCTTGCTGCGCAAGTTACAACTGGACAAAAAGTCGGACAAAATCGATATCTTCTATCAAAATCATATTTCTGGCTTAATTTTAAAGCAGAAACGTTAAGTCTACAATAATTCGTCGGTTTTTATTCTTGCAAAAGCCATAATAAATTTCCTTTAATAACAATTTCAACCAAAGTTATGTCTTTAACGAGTTAAAGACTGTAGGTTAAATGTAATGGAAGAAAAATTCGATCTTAAAGTAAAACCGTCGTTAATAATATTAGAAATTTACCAATCAGTGTTGAAATCATTCAATATTATTAAAATTTTCGGCTTATATGTTTGCCAAACAACCTGTCTTTCTTGTTTACTTATAAAATAAGAGCTAACAACAGAAAAAATTCCACATATAAATTTCTGTATATCACTAAAAAATACGTGCACATCAGCATTTAAGTAACGTTTGGCTTATAGGAATAAAAATATTTACAGAAAACACATTAAAATGAATCGAGAAATACTCAATGCTGTGACACATGAAAACAATATAACTATCAACATATCAAAAGACATTAAACTGAAAAGGTAGATTTGGAGTTAAAAACTTAAGAACTAGCCAAGAGTATGTATTTTTATAAAGAAAAGTCATGATATTTAACATATAATAAAATTAAATGGACAATAAATCAGAATCGAACGTAACATTTATGAAATAAAAAAATAATATGAAATGGCTTCTGAGAAATTATCTTTTAAGTGCAATCTATAATTAATTATAGATAATTATAGAATTATCTACATAAAACCTAATGTGCAAAGAACATAATTATAACTATTTAAATGTATCTTATAATTAAATCCAATAAAATACAAAAACCTTTTTCCTACTATAAAACATATTGCATTTATAATAAATTATACGTACAGGTAGCAAACTACTGAAAAAGGCAGGTTCTAGTAACATTAAATGCTAAAATAAATGACAGCGCACATATTTTTTTCTTCACATTTACCTAAATTAAATGAGTGGTTAAAAGCATTTTATTCTATAACAAAAATAAAAGCCATTTTCTAGGGATAACGTCTTTAATTCAGGTAATAGAATTTGTCTTTCCTATTCCCGAAATTAAGTAATAATATATTTTTTTTGTTTTATCTGTTAGGTTAATTTTACTTACTTACTCTTTTTTGTAGCACTTAAAGTGCTTTTTACCAATTCAATTAGTCATCCTAAGGAAATTTCTTTTATTTTACAAGTTGACTGGATTAAAAGTATTTTTTATTTTTTTTTGTCATCTTCATATTGAAAGGAAATCAGAAGACTTTGAGCTAAACGAAAGAAAGAAAAAAAGTTTACTATTGTTCAAAAATATTGTTCATTTCCTATAAGAAAAACTATAATTAAAAAATTCTGATTAATTAAATATCAATTAGAAATTTTTTTTTTATTTCGTTGAGATCATGAATAATATAGTTAATTATAAGATTATTTCTTAAAACTAGGCCCTTAGGCCTAATTATTCATAATTAGAATAGCACATATATAACAAGAAGGCCTACTATACGTCCATATCGGTGGGTGTCTTAAATGCGAGGTGGTATAATATGGTGCACTCAAATAGTTGACAAATTATGTTTAATTAAATATCAATTAGAAAATTAAACATTTTATTGAATTCATGAAAAAAGATTGTTAATTGTAACATTATTTTTAAAACTAGGCTCTTAAGCCTAATCATTCATAATAAAATAAATATATAACAACAAGGTATAATATACTTCCATATCTGTGGGGATCTTAAACGTAAGGTGGTATAATATGGGTGCACCCACATAATTGACAAATTTTGCTTAAAAACTAAACCGAAATTTTGAACGAAAACATTTAAAGGTTTACATCCTTCTCCTTCCCAGTTGCGAATAATGAAAGGGCATTCCGGTCAACAGATTTATCCAGTTCATTCACATTCAGTTTGGTTTGGTTTGTCACTCTACGGTCATTTTGTGCACTCTTTAGGCTAATTATACCGGGTCCTACAGTTTAACAGGGATTCCGAACCACTCACAAACAACCATGCCCCGCCAAGATTCGAACCTGAAGCACCAAAGGTCAAAGTTCTAGCCAATTGGGCATCCAGCCGGTAGTTCATCCATGTTATAGATATGCAGTGTTTTGGTTTCACGTCGATTGCTAAGTTTCAATGTCATCACCATTGGATAGGAAACCCAACGTACATTTAGGCCTTTTACACATAAAGTAAACTACAGAATTTTATTTTAAGTTGTAATTATAAACCTTTATTTATTTTTTTAGAGGTCTGATGGCCGATTGGCTAGCGCTCTGGTGCCCGGTACTACAAGTTTTGGGTTCGAGACCCGGCGGTGCCATGGATGGTTCAACCCACTTTAAACCGTACGTATATTATTCTAGAGCGTTGTGGGGGTAGTGTTAATCACGTCCGTAGCATATCTCCAAACTAAACGTGCCCCCTGGGTAGTGGTAAATGACTAACAAGCGGTGCAGCCTTGTGCTCAAGGCATGGCATAGCATAAAGATTAACTGTCTTATGTATAGTCAGCTGCATTAGAACAACAACACAAACCTTTTTATCTAAAAGGTTTTTTTTTTTTTTAAAGTCATTAATATAAGTAATATTTTAAAACACATAATTTATTGCCTATTATAATAGCATAATACAAAGAGTCATTATATTATTATTTATTGGCTATTATAATAGTAAGAATTTATCTTAAAATTTCATTATTTCCGAAGCAGGAAGTAAAAAATAATAAATTTGTATGCAAAGAAATAATTTATCAAATTAAATTTATGAAAATTTTTATTTAGGATAAAAGAAATAACATTAATTTTAATAATAATAATATTTATATAATAATATAGTAATATAATATAGTTGAAAAGACGATAAATAATATAGCTGAATAAAAACATGAAATGACAGATTACAGCGAATTTGTAAAATGGTAGACAATTTTTTTTTAGATTTTTCCAATTACTCAAAAAAATTATGCTATTGAAATTTAAACTATTAAAAAAAATTATTATTAAAATTTAAATTGATTATTAAAAATTAATTTATTAAGTATTATAACAAAAAAATTTTATCTAAGTTTAGTTTAGTTTGTCATTCTACGGTCATTTTGTGTGCACACTTTAGACTAATTAGACCAGGATCTACAGTTTATCTACTACACTACACCACATCTCAGTGACTAGAGCTGAGTTGGCCCTTTACAGTTTGGGAATGATGTGGGTGAGGAGAAGCTGATTGGGCTCTGTGACGCACTACGGTGTGATCTACGGTCATATTGGCCACCGGGACTTATGGTTTAAAGTGGATTCCGGAAAAAAAAATAAATCTTCGCCGGGATTTTAACAAACCTGTGGTACCGTACCTGTTTAACGTGGATTCTGAACCATAAACAAAACATCCATGGCACCTCGATTTGGGCTTGAAACCTGTAGTAAAAGGCCAAAGCCTGGTCAATTGGCCATTAGGCCACCTTTTATCTCAGAGTTAAAAATTTAAAAAATAATAATATATAAATCGGGATTTTAACATTTGTGGGTTGACTTAAACATGGAATATTTGGATACATTCCCATGTTAAAACCCTGCATAGAAACTGCAAATTTTAAAAATTAGGTTTATATTTTTATTCCTTCACTTCATATGATAAACAATTCAAAGATCCATTTTAATTTATGTACATCTTAAATCCCCTTTCACAATTTTTGAGTGGCACCGCGTTTAACATGGAAGTCATTGGCTCCCATTAATCACGTGTTCATGCGCACAGAAAGTCAGTGGCAGGTGGTTTAACGCATCACCTGCGCTCAGCTTTTCGGTTAAAGGAACTTTCAGATGCGGCGGCCATTTATTCCCGCTGAAATAGATTCCGGTCCGGTAGTTTTCAATTTTAAAGCGCACATCTTGTCCGAATCAGGAAGAACTTGCTTTCATTTAAACATCAAGATTTATTACGGGGCTTAACTTGGTATTTTGATACTTTCAGAAGTCGTAATTGTATCGTTGTGAAATGTAATGGGATGATTTATTCTTAACTTAAAAGATTTCCTGAAAAAGATATTGTTTTGTAGCCTGAATTGAGTTCTTAACTTCTTTCTTCTTGAGTTCTTCGTTTAAAGTTTCATTTTTTAAAAAGATATGCTCAATTCAATGCTAAATTATTTTTAAATAGTGCAGTTGTTGTTTTCAAATGATGGCGACATTTGCACTGAAAGCAGATGTATAATAATGTTAGCGCCATCCAAGGTGCTACATTTAACTCACATTTCATCACAAATATTTGGGACGAATACCTCCAAAGATGGTATCTGGACTTTTACCTATCCTCACTCATTTAACAGAGGAAATGTACTCATCCCAGACCTAAACAGAGATGCGCTCGGTTCAACTTGCGAACACGGCTTTCCTAGTTAAAAAACCTTATATGTTATCCACCATGCGCACACTTTTTACATTCTATTTGGAAATTCAATGTAAAGAGGATACACAATGCTTAACAATAGAAATAATTGCAGCAAAATTGTTATTATTTTAATTTGCCAATAAATGTATTCTTTCTTTTTCATTTTTTTTTTTTTAATTTCTTTTCGCTGTGACGGTTTATTTTATTTAATTGATAATGTCTGTATTTAGTTTACGATTGCCAATTTTTTTAAAAAAATTGAATCACCCTGCAAAATAATTAAAGAAAATAATGAAATATTTGAATTCAATACACCTTTTGAGAGAAACATTGAATTTGAACAGTCCAACCCATATCTGGCATTGTTCTAAATGAGTTTTAACTTGGAATTATATAAATTTTCTTGAAACAATTAGAATTTTTATATACTTGACTTATTATTTCTTCTACTGATTACAAAAGTATATAAAAATAATGAAGTTCATACTACAAATACGAATCCGTTTTGTATATTTTTATTTTTGAAGATATTTTCTATACCAATGGTTAAAAGTTTTTGGTTTGCTCAATGATTTAAACAAAGAAAAGCTAAAATTTATAATATATCATTTTTTCCACTTCAAATATTTAGAAAGAAAAATACTTGATCTTCAAACTTAACTATATATATTATACACTGATGTGACAAAAGTCATGGGATAGCAATATGCAAATTTTCAGATGACAGTAGCATCGCTTAGAACACGTATAAATGCGCAGTGCTTTCGCAGAGCTTTCATTTCTGTTCAAGTTATTCATGTGAAGAGGTTTTGACGTGATGATGACCGCACAACGGGAATTAACAGACTTTGAACGCGGAATGTTAGTTGGAGCTAGACGCATGGGTCATGCCATTTCGGAAATCGTTAGGAATTCAACATTCCCAGATCCACTGTGTCAAGAGTGTGCCGAGAGTATGAAATGTCAGGCATAACATCACACCATGGACAGCGCAGTGGTCGACCGCCTGCACTTAACGACCGAGACCGGCGACGTCTGCAAAAGAGTCGTAAATTCTAACAGACAAGCAACACTGCGTCAAATAACCGCAGAAATCAATGTGGGACGTACAAGGGACTTGTCTGTTAGAACTGTGCGGAGAAATTTGGCTTTCTTGGGCTATTCCAGCAGAAGACCGACTCGAGTGCCTTTACTGACAGAACGACATCGCTTGCAGCGACTCTCGTGGGCACGTGATCATATCGGTTGGTCCCTAGAGGAATGGAAAACTGTGGCCTGGTCCGATGAGTCACGATTTCAGTTGGTAAGAGCTGATGGTAGGGTTCGAGTGTGGCGCAGACCCCACGAAGCCATGGACCCAAACTGTCAGCAAGGCACTGTTCAAGCTGGTGGTGGCTCCGTAATGGTGTGGGCTGTTTTTCATGGCATGGACTTGGTCCTCTGGTGCGACTGGACCGAACATTGACTGGAAATGCTTATGTTCAGCTACTTGGAGATCACTTGCAGCCATTCATGGACTTCATGTACCCAAACAACGATGGGGATTTTTATGGATGACAATGCGCCATGTCACCGGGCCACAACTGTTCGCGATTGGTTTGAAGAACATTCTGGGCAATTCCAACGAATGATCTGGCCACCTAGATCGCCCGACATGAATCCCATCGAGCATTTATGGGACATCATCGAGAGGTCTGTTCGTGCCCAAAATCCTGCACCATCAACGCTTTCACAATTATGGACGTCTATCAAGACAGCATGGCTCAATATTCCTGCAGAAGACTTCCAACGACTTGTTGAGTCCATGCCACGTCGAGTTGCTGCACTTCGACGGGCGAAAGGGATTCCGACACGATATTAAGAGGTATCCCATGACTTTGTCACTTCAGTGTATAACATTAATAGAGAGTTTTTGCATACCGTATTTTGGATGTCTGTTAGCTTTTTCTCCATAGCGCGCATGCGCAGTAGTGGAATATTACAGATACGCATGCGCAATTTCCTATGAGCATGCGCGCTAGGGAGAAAAAAGCTAACGGACGTCCAAAATACTATGCAAAAACATGGTATATATATATATATATATATCCTTATTCAAATTGCATTGTATTGCCAAACAGTTCAAAATGTTTTGAATAAAATTTGTCCTTTTGTTCGTATTTATATCGGGGTCGTGCTCTATTTATGTAAACCATGAACAGCCTACCAAAGGGTGATGAAGATAGAGGGGTATATTTAAGTTTAACTTCACCCTTACGTTTACGTATGGTTTGAGAGGAAACACAGGGAAATCTCATCAACCATGTCAATGCGAGGCCTGCTAATATTATAAAAGTCGCATTCTAGTCTCCTGCTTTCAGAAAGCAATGCATGTTGTGTTGTGTATAATACTCAGCGCCCTGCGAGATGGACATTCCATGAGTAATCGACACGTGGATAGATTGAAAGAGGCAGCTTCTGTAGTCATGGAGCACCAATAGGTAGAAAAGGCTCCGTGTCCTTGAAGAAGGAGTACTTTTAGGGGAACTACCCCGCATTTGTGTATCGTAGGGAAAAAAATCCAGAAAAATTCCCACCAGGTAGTCCGACTAATGAGGCAAGATGCTGAACATCACCAGCGCCATCGAGCCCCTCGTCTTTTGAAACAATGTCTACAACAAAGACGCCAGTGGAAAGAACCTCAGCCCTAAAGCTCTTGGGGCCTGAATGGGCAGTGTCTAGCTCTCGGTGCCGCAGGTTTCGGGTTCATTTCCCGCCGGTGCCATGGATGTTTGTACTGGTTCGGATTCCACTTTAAGCCGTTGGTCCGATCTCATATGACTGTAGAGCGTCACGGAACCCAGTCAGACTTCTCTCACCCATATTATTCCTGCTCTAGGCACAATGATGTGGTGTGATGTAGTAAAGCTAAAGCTCACCAGCGGCGCTCATTGCTATTTAGCCACGAGTCGGGCAATGGCTGTAATAAATGTAATAAAAAGCAACCGTTGGATTCAAACATCTTCACAGTAGCTGAGCAAGTTATTACTGGACCACTAGGAATGCCGTTGAATTATGTACAAATTATTTTATATATAAAAAAAATAATGAACTCTTTCTTCGTATAAGCTATCTGAATAAATAGAAATTTTTTTTCATGTTGATGACAATGATTACCAAGTATTCCCAAATGGTTAAGAACTGTATTTCAAGATAAATAGAAAAGAATAAATAAGAAGCATCTATTAAAGATGATGAATTCGCATAGATATAAAGAATTGAAAATGAGGAAGGCAATTTGAATTTCTAAAAAAAATAATAAAAATTCATTCAACGTTTTATTTTGTTTTTTTAAAAGTGATAAAGCTTCAATAAAGAGTTTTCTAAGGTATGAGAATTAAATAAAATAAAATAAAAATAAAATTCAATGTTTTTTTATTATGATGAAGAATAAAAGTGATGGCTGGAAATATTTCAATTTAAGAAATTATCTTAAATTACTGCTTTTTCTTTTAAAAGAAAAAAAGAAAGAATTTTATTTAATATACTATGCAGGTAAAGTAATAAGAAAAAACGTAAATAAGGTATTGTTACGTTTTTCTTTCGTTAAGAAAAGAATTTGAAACGATATATTTAATTTAATTTTTTAAATTTATGATATCATCATTTTTTGGTTTATCATTCTTTAAATCTGCATGGGAAAAAGATAAGAACTAGTTTCTCCAACACAAAAAAAAAAAACATCTATTAATCATATAAATTAATTAAACGGATGTGAGGAAGATGATTATTTTTATATTTAATTTTAATTTTCCTAGAATTTAAAGAAGCATTTTAATTTTAAAAAAATACATTGTACGGAAATGAATTAATGAAAATAATTAAGTTTGATTTATTGATTTGGAAGTGGCAATGGAATTGATGTTCTTCTAACATAGTATTTATTTTACTTTATCACATTATCTGTCGTAATCACTGAAAAAAAGATTTTTTTAAATAGATCTTGTGAACGAGATATGCCTATACTCTATTACAGTATCACTCTGAATTTTGAAAATTTGCGGTATATGTTAATATTGTTATAAATAATGCGCTTGCGCAATGATTAATATTCATACGTCAACATTCATCCGTTCAAATTGTAGACAAACAAATATTTTTAAATTATGTTTTCTTGTTTTGCTTATCATTAACCTATCTTTATAGATTCTTTTTTAAATTATTCTGTTTTTTACTTCTTTAAATACATTCAATACGTAATACTTTAAATAAAGGACATTTAAAGGTAAGATTCGATTATTGTCTAATTAGTACCATTCAAATTGTAGACAAACAAATATTTTTGAAATAAGTTTTTTCTTTTATTTATTATTACCCTATCTTTATAGATTCTTTCTAAATTACTTTGTTTTTACTTCTTTAAATACATTCAATACGTGATGCTTTAAATACGTAATGATATTTAGAGGCAAGATTCGATTGCTGTCTAATTAGTACCATTCAAATTTTAGACAAATAAATATTTTTGTATTGAGTTTTTTTGTTTTTCTTATTATTACCCTATCTTTATAGATTGTTTTAAATTACTCTGTTTTTATTTCTTTAACTGCATTTAATACACAATACTTTAAATGCATTTATTTAGATGTCAGATTCGTTTGCTGTCTAATTAGCATCATTCACATTGTAGACAATATTTTCAAAATAAGTTTTTTTTTTTACCTTATCTTTATAGGTTCTCTTTAAATTACCCTGTTTTTACTTATTTAAATACATTCAATATATAATACTTTAAATGCATACAGTTAGAGGTAAGATTCGATTGCTGTCTAATTAGTATCATTCAAATTGTAAACAAACAAATATTTTCGAAATAAATTTACTTGTTTTACTTATCATTACCCTATCTTTATAGATTCTCTTTAAATTACTCTGTCTTTATTTCTTTAAATATGTTCTTATACTAATTTTAATGACATTATTTTATTCAAATTTTAGGTGTTAGTCAAAAAAAATAATTTTAAAAGACATAAACAAATATACAAAATTAATATTTTTTTATTTAAACCCCCAAAAATATCTAATCATCATCTTTTTCGATTATTTTATAAACATATAAGGAAATACGTTCCTACACAAACTACGTTATTTATATTGAATTTATGCCATGCATCATCGCCTTTCTCGTCCCAAGAGCATTTTACTTTTAAGTTTCATGTTACCAAAAGTGCAAAGTCGACTGCTGCGTGCTAATCTGTTTTTAGAAATCCGCATTTGGGAAACAGAACGAGCATCGGAAGGCAAACATCCTATCGAATCACTGATAAAAGTGTGATATTTTTTTCTGCTGCATCATCTACAGCTAAAAGCCATGATATTATTGTATTTCCTTTTGAAAGTTTTTAAATTCTCAAAAATGCTTGCTCAGTTTTTTTCACAAATATCTTTGAAACTTTCTTTTTTGGTAGTCTGGTCGTGCAATGCATTATATTTGTGGAGACTTCATTGAATATTCATATATAATTATATTTATATAAACATAAAACGAATAAAAAACATAAAACATAAAAAGATAAAGTCCACATTATTACAAATTTATTTAATTCATAATCGCTATTATTTTTTTTTTGTTGAATGGAAATCTGAAAGAATTCTTTTTCTCTTGCAATTATGTCCGAGGTTTTATGGTTATATTATGGTACCATATTATATGTCATTAAATATGTTTTATTGATAATCAATCCAACGAAATTGTTGTCTATAAAGGAGCCGTTAATTTTGTTATCATGTTACTATATATTTGAAAGACTAAAAACAATATTAATGCCAAAAAAAAAAAAATTATTACATTAAAAATTTGTCGTTTTCAGGAAAACGTACCGTAGTAGATGATTTGTAATGTTAATTTTACATTATAGTACATCAATTTCAATGCAGATGTTGTTCTTAGTTGCATGTACAATAATAATAATAATCTGTGGTTCAACAGCCCCATGGTGGGTCAAGGCCGTCTGCCTACTGGCAGATTTCGAAGCAGAAGATGGTTTTTCTTTTTACGGGGTAGGTTGTCAGTCCTACACCCAAAGCTCTACAGTCACATTAGATCGGGACATCCATGGAACCTCCGGTACTCGAACCAGAAAACTGTGGCACCGATCACCACAGCGCTACTCACTCGGACATCAGGCACATTGTACAATGAAATTCAATTAATAAGACCTGAACCCTGTCCCTTGGGGGCGGCCTGGTAAGCAGCGCGTGGTGTTTCCGAACATGAATGCTTGTTTTAAAACTCGACAAATGATGACAATATGGTGAAGTTAAAGTTGTAGGCAAGATATGATATTTCACTTGCAGTCAGCTTCTGTTCAACTTGAGGATGAGGAGGATATGAACCTGCAAGATTCCATCTTTAGGAGAAGGGAATGGCAAAGTTACTGTAGCAAAAAGACATAGTACAGCGGCCCCCCTCGTGGTGCACCCTGGATATATCTAATCTGCTACATCTAGACCGTTCTTTTGGTGAATCTCATCAGGAAAATACGAACTACAGCAATGTTACAAGACGATAAATCAAAAATCACTTTCTAAAATACTGAATTGTTTTCTCTTCTGTAGTATAGTATATATCAACCATTTTCTCGTGGTGCACCCTAGGTAAAGCTAATATGCTACATCTAGGCCCTTCTCTTGGTGAATGTCATCAGGAAAATACGAACTACAACAGCGTTACAACACAATAAATCAAAATCACTTTGTAAAATTCTGAATTGTTTTTACTCTTCTCTAGATACTAGACTTTTTATATCTAGTTTCGTTTCAAGCAAAAAATAATATTACAATTCAAGAGATTTGAACTTGATTTCATGTATTGAAACATTTTATGTATGCTTATTTAGATAAATTATATTTAAAAAGTAGTTGATGAATCAGCCATTATGTTGCATTATGATATAATTTGCTTTTTAATGACCACAAACTTAAGCAATCAAAATGTCATTATATTGCACTCACACATAAAAAAGAAGTGATTATGTTATGTTTGGTAATATTTCAAAGACGGATAACGATCTGAGTTCTTTAAAAAAAAAAAAAGTGGGCAAAGTGTTGATTTAAAAATGGGTAAAAAATTGTAAAATAAATTCGAAATTCAGTATCAACAATACGTGGGTATAATATAAATAAGGTAGTAAAGATTTTCAGATTCACTGTTGCTTTTTTAAAATGGAAGTCAACTGCATATGAAATGATGGGAAAATATATCCAAGGTATCTGAATAACTAACAGAAATATTTGTACTTTTAGTGTTAAGAATGAATGGGTTTGTTTTTGTTGAAATAATTGATTTCTTTCTTTCGAAGTCGGTGGAAAACAAAAGGCAATTCAAGCAGAAAATAAGTGTGATATAGAATTCATTTCACGGTTTCGCTATTTTCAAGAGAACTTCAAATCCCTATGTGACTTTAAATAGAATTTAGTCCCCTTGCAAAAATCTATCTGTTGAAGTCGCACGCCTCAAATACTGTTTATAGGGAATGAATATAAGAGTGTGTTTAGAAAAAATCATGCTGATGGAAAATAAAAATTGCAGCATTTTCGAAAATCCTATGAAGGCTTGTTTTTAAAGTAAATAATTTACTAGTCGATATTATCTTTTTCCTTCGTATTGCCCATAATGCTTCTCAAAGCCATTCCTGAATCTCCTTCTATGTCCACCCTTGACAAGAAAACACATTTTCTTTTAATAAATAAAAGGAAAAAAATGTTCTTTGTATTTTGTATAAGCACATATAATGAATTTCTTTTTTCTGAAAATGCATATTGATTTACGTCAGATGCTCATAATATACTACGATCAATCTCTGATATACAGAAGAAATATTGACAGAGATTACATTATTTGGTGAGCTTAATTTTCAAAGACGGGGCCTAACACGGCCTAGTGACTAGTGCTTGGCCTCGGGACCACATGTTTCGATCTTCGAACCTGGCGGTCCGGCTGTATCTTTGTAGTAGTTCAGGAGTCTTGTCTTGTTAGTCCTTTGGACCAACTAGTGGGAGCTACCTCGGAGTTTTCTCCCTCGACAGAACAACGCACGAGTAGTTCTAATAGTCCTTTCCTCGGAAAGGTACCTCCTTCTTAAGCATCACGGAGCCGTAAGGCTTCTGCTACGTGTGCACCATCACAACCAAGCCAGACACCGTCTCACTGAATTGAGATTCTAATTATGTGTCTTTTAAATGTGTTAAATAGTGTATGTCTCTAATTGTGTTAGCGTAAGGTCAATAAAGCTGGGAGTTCTCAAAAACTATGACTGAAGTACTCCTCAACCCCAACCCCCAGTGCTACAACCCTGGTTCCACTGTAACCTGCACACACTAGCAATAGGAAGAAAAACCATACACTGAAAGATTAGGGAATCGGAGATAGCTCGCAAATCGACGTATCTCTCGTATGGAAATCAAATGTTCAGGAAATATATTCTCCTCAGACACTCTCTCTTGTTGATTGCAATTGTCCATCCTCGTGTGAAAAACCTTGCTAAGTTCATGTTTCATGTCTCTCGTTTTATGTACCTTCTGCAAAATTCTGTAGTCGTGGCAGTGTATTACGATACGAATGATTTGAGCTTTCGCCTGATAACTGTTTTCATAAATTACAGGACAATCACAAATTTTTAAAATCAACATCACGACTGGGAACTCCAATACTGTTAAAAAGCATCGGATTTCAAGCCGAAAATGAAATGGCCACTTTCACACCCTTTGTAGAAAATATAATAAATATCAGTTGTTGTTGAAGCTGTCGTATCCCCTCATGGAAGCGAGGAGAGGGGTGCAAGCTTCTGTTCTGATGGTAGAAGTCTGACTCCCTCTGTTCCAGAGACGCTCCTTTACAGTCAAGTAAGAGACCACCTACGGCTTAAAAAGTGGATTCCGAAACGCTACACACACATACATGGCACCGCCGAACTCGAACTCTGAAAACCTGTGGCACCGAGCGCCAGAACGCTAGGCACTCCGGCCATTCTGGCCTTAATAAATATCAGTAATAATAATAATAATTTCACCCAGTAGCATGATACACATTAATAAATAGAAAAGGAGTTATTTGTGCTTACTTGTTATTTTCAATTCAAAAGACTGTAAGATTCTCCTTTCTCCACTCTCTCTCTACATACAGTGGGCCACAAAATTGAGTATACACCTTAGAAACTTAGAGACTTTTTTGCAATTACAAATTAAATATTGCTTTTTAAGATGATTGAATTTTTTACCTTATATACTTTAGTCTATGCTTTACCGTACTATACTTATAAAATTGTTACGTTTATTTATTTTTTTACGAAAAAAAATAAAAGATCTGAGACGAGAGGAAAAACAACACCACAAAAATAAGTATACACCTTTATTAATTTCCTTTTAACGTACAAATTAATATTTTGTTGCATAACCTTTTGCTTGAATTACAGCTTGTAATCTTCTGGACATAGATTCTACTAGTGTTTTAGTGGTTTCAACAGAAATTTTAGCCCATTCTTCTCTCAGAACCTTCTTGAGAACTTCCTTGCTTGTGATTTCGTGCTCATGTACAGCTTTCTCTAATTGCGACCACAAATTTTCGATGACGTTTAGGTCCGGAGACTGGGCTGGAGTGTGTAATTGCTTCTTGCAATGGTACGGCAAGTATAACTTCTGCGCAATCTTCGCTGTATGCTTTGGGTCGTTGTCCTGCTGGAACATGAAGTTTGACCCAAGCCCCAACTTTACTGGCTCAAGTTATCATTTAAAAATCCCCCAAATATACATGTTTGTCCATAATACCAAATCAGCAGCAAGCTCTCCACCTCCTCCAGCCGACATACAACAAACGAGGACAGATCCACCTCCGGAACTTGACTGTCTTAATGGTGTTTTCTAGGTGCCAGTGCT
>BPLR01000015.1:0-129957 GCA_021605095.1 Caerostris extrusa | reverse complement strand
AAAAGAAAATTATAAGAATAAATTATTATCACTTATTTATAAATCCTGCATTATATTTATCTAAGGGGCATCTTTCACGTAAGAAAATTTTCACCAAACAAAAGCAACAATTTATACCAATCGGGTAGTTCCGGCTAATTCACTCAGACAGAGAGTGCTCATGCTCTGTAAAAATGCTTTTCACAGATATTAAACACGGCCAAACACAGGCACACAAAATAATGTCTAAAGATTAAAAATAGAGATGATGAGAGTATGGTTTAATCAAGAAGGATTTCTTATGAGCGTAATGGTTTGTTCGAGAAAATGTGTGTAAGGAAACAAATAGTATAAAGTTTTTTTTCCCGATAAAAGGGATTAAAAAGAATGGTGATCCCTGCCCAGGATATAAAAAAATAAATGAAATGTTTCTTCAATTTTTTCCTTAACACATAGAAAAAAAAAAACAAATTAAGATCAATTTTAGAAGACACCTCTATTTTTTAACACGCCGTTTATGGATTTATATTGGGCAAGCACTATGTAGTAAGCCTAAAATAATTGCTTTCAAATAATATCGTCTTGAAATATTTTTAATTTGTTATTATTATAAATTTCCATTATCTATTATCCTAAGAGTTCCTCCGCCAGTAATAAAATAATTAGAAGTCTTTATTATAAATTAAAAATTAATAATATGTTATTTAAAATTTATTTTCCATAAATCTTTGTTAATAATTTGGAAGTTTGCAAAAGAGAGCCAATTTTACAATGTGAACAAAAAAGAATGATATGTGTTTATGGACTTTGCACTGCATTAGAAGTTGTTTTACTTATAATTAATTTCTTTTTAATGTTAAATTTATATTTTTAAAGAAATTCAAGATTATTTCTTTAAGAATATAGCTCAACTTTTGAAAAACAGATCTAAACAAATATTATGAGAGAAAGTCTGATAAAGATGTTATTCTTGTAAATACTTTTCTAAATAAAACATGGTAGTTAAAAAATGTTTGTTTTCTTCATGTAGAAATTATAGAAGAATCAGTAGGATGTTTTGAAAATTATGTTATATTTTTCTAATGCAGCTGGTAAACAGACATGGACGTCTTGGATGCCTTGAGGCAAAGCGCTGCACAGACATTACCCAGGGGCTCATTGTGTGACTTGAAGATAAGCCACGGACGCAGAGTAACAATGTCCCCGCAACGCTCTACGATCTTATTAGACCGGGGCCTACGGTTTAAAGGGTTCAAAACCACTACACACATCCATGGCAACACCGGGACTCGAACCCGAACCTGGCTGTGGTACAGAGTGCCAGAGCGCACTCTGCCATTCAAGCCCTAAATTCTATTATAGATTGACAAATAATAATTATTTACAATGTTGCTTTTGAAAGCTAAACGAATATACTATTAAATCACTGGAAAAATAGAAATCTCAATAGGCATGCAAAACGAGGCATTTATTAATGCAGTTGTTTATTAATAACGAATGTCACTGAAATTTTAATCATGTATTATATAAATTAAAATATTAATAAATGCTTCTATTATTAAGCGACCCATTTATTAATAAGTTGCTTCTTCTTTAAATTTATAAACATCTCGATGCCTAAAATATAATGATAGGTGATATTTTACTATCAAGATAAAATAAAATGCCTGGGTGACATTTTTATAATCCATCGAGGAATCCTGTTTTTGTCAATATTGTAAATATTTGAATTCAGGTTCAGACATATCTGGTGTAAAATAACTTAAATCATTTATGCAAAAAATTTTCAAAAAGGAACATGTTTTGTCATTTAGTGACTTATATTTTTAAAAACAATAATAAAATCGTACTTCTAAAATAATGCTAAATAAAAATTTTCAATGCAAATTAATATATGAAATAGTTAACTAGTTTTGGTTCCAATGAAGATTAAAAACATTTGTGATTAAATGTAAAATAGTCCTTATTGCTAATCACTAATCCTTAAAAACGCCTAGAATTTTCGTCAGATTGTTTTTGTAATCATATTTTACACCTCAGTTGCATTTAGTGAAGGGTATGCATCTGTAAATGCGTTGATGGTGCATTGATTTAGCAAGAAAAGTAATTTTTAAAATGGATAAACACTTCCGCATATACAAAAAAAACTGATAAAATTTGAATGATGGATAACACAAATAAAAATTTATTTGTTTAACACTAAGGTTTGTAACTGTAATTTTCTATAACGTTTGAAGGGATGCTAAAATACTGTTTTTAATATGGAGTAGGAAGGGAACAAACTGAACGTTTTATCTCATGATGTAATATGTATTGACGGTAAGAAATAAATTGCTATCTGACATATTATGCTTCTTTGACAAATGCTGCTAGCTATATGAAAAATACTGATATTTCCTGATAATTAAAAATTGCTGTAATTTTTAGTAGCAAAAACATTAAATAGGCAAAATTTTTTAGTTCCAAATTTAAAAGAAATATTTTTTTGAAAAGTTAACTTTTTTTTTTTTTTTGACAAATATCAAATAAATTTTTAACCTGTATAGTTTAAATTACAATTTCATTATATTCAATACCTAGTTATTTTATATTGTTTTTTGTTCATTAATTTTTTTACTATAATTAATTTGCGATTCATTATATTTCAATTTTGAAAATAAATAAATTTAAAATACTCTTTTCTATTATTATTTATTTGGCTTTTATGGAAACTAAAATCAAATTATTTTTTTCATTTAAAAATCATTGATTGTCTATATTGCACTAACTATTAGGGGGTATATTATTTCATTACATAGTATATTATGTGTATCATTTTTTTCGAGAAGAGATTTGGCATTCATTCCCAGGAGAGAAGGAATGTATGTTATTTGAAAAATATATAATAAACCCATCACTCAAATTTGACAGCAGACGAGCTTTATTGCGCGCAGTTATATTACATGAAATTAGGGGTTTTGTAATAATGAGAGCAACCTGTCACTCAAATATTTTAAGAGATATTCGGTATCACGTCTAAAGAAAGTCAGGAAATTAGTGAATGTCTGTTCGACTTTCACAAGTTGTAACAATTACAGATTGAATATCAGCCAATTGATGTATCACCAGTTGTTCCATCGTGTTTGTTATAGACCACGAGTTAAGAAATGTCTATTCCAATAGGCAGTGAGTGAAACTGTTTCCCCCTCCCCTTGCCGGATTGTTTTAAAGAAGATTTTTGGTGAAGAAGATAGAGTTCTGCGACGAGTCGACTAGAAATGTTGTTTTTCACTCTTTCTCTGAAGTGACTGAAAAGGTCAGATTTTCCGTACGTTTATAAATTAAGCCCCTTGGGGTTTCGTGTATCACACGGTGTGATAATTGAGTCTACCGCAAGAGCAGAGAATTAGATTCGTCATACAACAACTCTGAAAATTCTCCGTCCTTGGAGTGAATTACACTTGTGAATCAAATTATCTTTAACTTCCTTTTTGTAAATAGTGTTCTGTATATATGCATATAATGCATGTAAATAAAAATTAAGGGATTCCCATGAACCTGAAAGTGGTCTTCTTCTTGAAGCCGTTATATCTAGTATAGGCTTAGACGTTATTCAATAAATCTAGTATAGGCCAGGAGACGTTATTCAAATAAATCTAGTATAGGCCGAGACGTTATTCAAATAAATCTAGTATAGGCCGAGACGTTATTCAAATAAATCTAGTATAGGCCGAGACGTTATTCAAATAAAATATAGGCCGAGAAGATACCATTTAACAATGTATATTCTCATAGTGTGGCTTTCATGTTTAATTAACATTTTAGAAACCTACTTCTTACATATTTTTTAATAATAAAGATTTTCCACAAGAACAGATATAATAAATAATTGACTCACATAATAGTTTCTTTTCATTAGGTTTTATGCCTTAGATCGGCATTTTAATAAATTTGGCGAAAAATGATGTTAAATTGTATATGAAATAGTAATTTGCTGAATTAAATAACAAATTTATTTTTAAGACAGAATAACAAACAAAACATATTAGTGGACTTTTTAAAAATGCCTAGCAATATTTTAGACAAAATAATATAAGTACACCTCTTATAACAATGGTATACATCTTACATTAACATTTTTACACTTCTTACATTAACATTAACATACACATATATATTTTTTATTATTTTTTTCATTTTTTATTTTTATTTGATTTACTTTAAAAAAACAAATCATTGATACTTTTTATTTCAAGATCTTCTCAATTTATTTAATCCAATCGTGATATGGATCACTACTTTTTCACTGCAATTTTAGTTGCATTAATACATGAAACAAAATAATTAATTAACAATATTATATATAATTTGCTAAGTGTATAATCTGGTAATTAAAATTGCTAAAATTAAAACTTCATCAAGCAATAGATATTCTTATTAAATTATTTTAACTAATAATATCAGTATAATCCATAATTAAATTCAAACATTGTTTAAAATAATAACCAATTCAGTAAACAGGCTAACAATGTTAAAATAATTAGCTTATTAATTAATCTAACACAAAAATGTTTTAGAATTATAACTCTAAATTAATTAGTATATCTTTATAATAAAAATATATATCCATATTCCATTATAAATTTATATATCCAATATATATATCCATTATAAATTTTTTTCTTAAATGGCTTTTGAAGCAGTAATTTTTCTTTGATATATTTTATATCAAGATTTGTTATATAATATTTTGTATTTTTTCATCTTTTATACATCAGAAAATTAAAAAGTGCAGTATAAAAAGCCTTTTATACATTTTATTTCAAATATTTTTTGTTTAATTCAATTTGATATTTATCGTTATTTTTCTAGTCCAAACTTACATGAATTACATGATGAAATTAATTATTACATGAAACAAAATAATTTATTAACTATTAATTATTAATTTGGCAAATATAATTGCTAGTAAAGCTTCAAGCATTAAATATTCTTATTAAAATTAATTTAACTATTAGTATTAGCATAATCATAACAAATTTTAAATATTGCTTAAAATATTAGAAAAATTACCCAATTCAGTAATAAGGCAAACAATGTTAAGATAATTTAATTAAGCTTATTAGTTAATCGTAACACAAAAATTTTTGCAATTTATAGCCATAAATTAATTAGTGGTTATTATAAAAATATACATTTATCTTTGATTTCAAAAAATATAAATTTCTTTTAAATACTTTTGAAACAGTCATTTTTCCATATATAAATTTTTATATAATATTCTGTATTTTTTCAATAAAAAGAAAAATAAAAAAACAAGTCTTTTACAATTTTTATTTCCATTTAATTCATTAAATTTTTTTTCAGTCAATCTTAGTCGTTTTAATTATAGCGTATTTAATTTTTATATAATTTGGCAAATAAAATAGCATATTAAAGTTTCATTAAGCAATACATATTTTTATTAAAACTATTTTAACTATTAATATTCTGTAATTTTCTTTTCAAACATTACTTAAAATATTAAAAAAATTACCCAATGAAGTAAACAGGCAAACAATGTTAAGATAATTTCAATTAAGCTAATTAGTTAAAACACAAAAATCTTTTCTAGCTAAATTTTGGTTAATTAATTATTAGGTTTTTTTTCTTTATTAAAAATATATTTATTTATTTAAATCAATATATCCAATAAAAATATATATATCCATCATTTTTCTTTAAATGTACAAATCTTATCCAAGATTTGTTATATAATATTCTGTATTTTTTCAACAAAAATAGGAAAAAAAAATTAATTTACACTTTTTATTCATAGTATATTTAAATTTGATAAGAATTTTTCTATAAAACTTGGAAAATTAAAGAATATAATTTGAAAATTAAATAGCTAAAAAAACTGCATTAAGCAATAAATATTCTAATAAAACAATTTTAACTATTAATATTAGCATAATCCTGTACAAATCTCAAACATTTATTAAAATATTAGAAAAAATTACTCACTCAGTAATTAAAAGAGAAGCAATTTTAAAAATAATTTTAAAATTACTTATTAGCTCATTAGTTAATCTAACATAAAAATGTTTTGCAATTTAAAACTCTAAATTAAATAGTATCCTTTATTATAAAAATATACATCCATATTCCATTATAAATTTTTATATATCAAATATATATATATATTTCATTGGAATTTTTTTTTTAAATGGCTTTTGAAGCAGTCATTTTCTCTATGATATATCTCCCATATCAATATTTGCTATATAAATATTCTGTAATTTTTTCATTTTTTATATGTCAGAAAATAATAAAATAATTATATAAAAATAAGTTCTTTTTACACTTTTCATTTAAATGATTTATTTAATTCAATTATGATATGGATCGTTATTTTCAGTCAATCTTTAGTCACATTATTAGATGAAATAAAATAATTAACTAAACTACATGTAATTTGGTAACTAAAATTTCTAGTAATGAAATTTCATTAAGCAATATATATCGCTATTAAAACAATTTAATATTAACATTAGTATAATACATGACTAATTTCAACATTGTTTAAAATATTAAAATATTACCTAAATTAGTAAATGATGTTAATATAAATTTAAAATTACTAATTAGCTTATTAATTATTCTAATACAAAAAATTTTGCAATTTATAACTATAAATTAATTAGTGTTCTTTATTATAAAAATATAAATCCATATTCCATTATATATTTTATACATCCATTATACTTTTTTTTTTTTTTAAATAGCTTTGAAGCAGTCATTTTTCTCTATGATATATCTCCCATATCAAGATTTGTTATATAATATTCTCTTTTTTCTGTCTTATATATATATATATACATATATATACCAGAAAATAAAAAAACAATATTAAAAACTAAAATTAAACCTTCAGGCCATTAATCTTCTGTTACCATCAAAGCATCTTCTATTTCATCGGTAAACACTAAAAGAGAGTGGAACAACAAAGCTCTAGTCCAAAGATCAATTAGTTAGCAAAAGAAACGGATCCGCCATCTTTGCGTCACAGAAGAAAAACAAACAATACTAGGAAAATTTAGATTGAAAAAGAATAAATTGCATCAAGAAAAGCCTTTTATATTCATGGTCTTTCTCATGTGTTTCGGAAGAAAAATTACAAGAGTTCACTGAAATGATCGAAAACCTTTTAGTTTTTTTTGGCTGTCTTGAAAAAAAAAACCCTTAAGTAGTTAAAACAATAATAAAAAAAAATCCCCACTTGAGTTCTTTTTTAAAACGTAACATAGCTTTTAAGAATGACTTACATCAGTGTAAATTGTCATAGATTTTTCACTCTTAAAAGCTTTTAAGAATTTTTATACTTAGTTTTTTTTTATTTTCAATCTTTTTTGAAAAAAGACAGATTTCGTTGTATAAGAAATACAAAGATGCCACTCATCCTAGCTTTGCGTTTTTTTATCCATCGAATTATCAAAGCAAACTGAAAAAGATGTCACCTTAAAAAAACCACTCAAGAACTTAGATCGATTTATTCCTTAGCCGACAAAGAGGTGACTGCGTCTAGTTCGCCTTCAAGTCACAAATTAAGGGAAGATTAAAATACTAAAGAAGAAAAAAATATTTACATAAATCTGCGTTTTTTAAGTTTTTCTGTAAAGTGTATTTATTTATCCTTTGGGTGACACTTTTTAGAAGTTATTATTTTTCTTGCTAATGACTTTTGAATTTTTTTTTTTCAATTGATACCATCATTTTTTGAAAGAATAGATAATGCCAGTATTGTTTTTGCAATGAAATAAGAAAATATAAATTTAATGGTATGTTTTTACTAATGCATCTTAAATCTTAAAATTTTTTTTAGATTTTTAACTTTAATGGTTAAAAACTATAAAACTGTAAAACTATAAACACTGCGCACTGTAAAACTATTTATGTAAGCTCATGTTTGTGAAAATTACAACACCATGAAGGACTTACTCGAGGTGAGCTGAAATTTTCAAGAAATGCAAATTAGCGCATGATATGCAAATGATTAGAATTTCAAATCCGTAGCGCATGCGTATGCTGAGCAGCGCCCTTTGAACGGCGGATGGATCCGAATAAATAGACGGCTGTAGAGAGAGCGTGTATGGTTATCGGTGGTTATCTGTTAGTGGTAAACGTTAGCTCAATCGTTACTTATGCCTCTTCGACGAAAGAGAGCGAGATTTGAACAACTTAAAGAGTTTGAACGGGGGAGAATCATCAGCCTTCGTGAAGATGGATTGTCTTTTCGTGCAGTAGCCGCTCGTGTGCAGCGTAACAGCAGCACAGTGATGCGTCTTTGGAAGCAGTGGATGGACGAGTGTCGGACAACTCGGAAATCCGGGAGTGGACCCCGAACTGTGACGTCAGCTCGCGATAATAGACACATGGTCCTCATTTCGCAGACGGACCGTACAGTTTCCTCTAGACATTTGGCAGCACAGTGATCAATAGCTACGGGTGTTTCATTGTGTGCTTCATCAATTCGTAGACGTCTGCTGCAGCGTGGACTGCGCGCAAGGACTCCTTTATACAGGATTCCTCTCACGCTAAACCGTCGCCGCCTGCGGCTACAATGGGCCGCTCAGCATAGAGACTGGCGTGCTGATTGGCAGCATGTCATTTTTCTGACGAATCCCTTTAATTTATGGTACCATGATGGCCGCATTCGTGTCAGACGCCATGCCGGTGAACGCCACCTTCTGGAGTGCATTATCGAACGCCACAGTGGACGAACACCCGGAGTTATGGTCTGGGGTGCCATAGCATATCATGGAAGATCTCAATTGCTAAGAATTGTGGACAATCTGAACAGCAACCAGTTCATCAGTGAAGTGTTCATCAGCCCAAGCTGCTCCTTCCTTCAAAGCTTGCCAGGCGCAATTGTTTTTTTTCAATTGATAACATCATTTTGAAAGAATAGATAATGCATGTATTGTTTTGCAATGAAATAAGAAAATGTAAATTTAATGGTATGTTTTTACTGATACCAATACTGTTATGTTTTTATACTTTACTTCTTAAATCTTTAATTTTCTTTGAGATTTTAAATTTTACCGATGATACACTGTAAAATGTATATCTTAAAACTATTTTACATACAATAATAATTTAATAATTTTATTTATACCATTTATAAATAATAATATTTTATAATTATTTATTTTTTCATTATTGAATTTCATTTGTAGTTATAAAATTCAATATTTATTGGATACTGAAATACTTATGGGTAATCGAATGTAAATCAAGTACATAGAAGTTGTACACAGCAAAAAGAATTTTTAATTTTTTTTTTACTTTAAATGCATTAAAAACGGGAGGAATATAACCTATATTTATAGTTTAGTAAATTCAAAAATACATTTAAACAGAATAAAATAAATAGAAATGTTATTATTAAAATAGATTTATGAAAAATATATTT
Source organism: Caerostris extrusa (assembly GCA_021605095.1). Lineage (NCBI taxonomy): Eukaryota > Metazoa > Arthropoda > Arachnida > Araneae > Araneidae > Caerostris > Caerostris extrusa. The sequence goes on along the minus strand of BPLR01000015.1, from coordinate 120,545 downwards.
ATATTAATTGCTTTATATTTCATTCCAATGGTTATATAATTTATAATTCATTTTCAGTAAATATATTTCAAATAAATATTTGCACAAATTATACTTAAAAGTCACCTTAAAAATCACTCAAAACTTAGATCAATTTATTCCTTAGCCGATAAAGAGGTGACTGCGTCTTAGTTCGCCTTCAAGTCACAAATTAAGGGAAGATTAAATACTAAAGAAAAAAATATTTACATAAATCTGCGTTTTTAATTTTTTTTTCTGTAAGATGTATTTATTTATCCTTTGAGTTTCACTTTTTAGAAGTTATTGTTTTTTTTTGCTAATGTCTTCTGAAAATATTTTTTTTCAATTGATAACATCATTTTGAAACAATATATAATACCGGAATTGTTTTGCAATGAAATAAGAAAAGGCAAATTTAATGGTATGTTTTTACTAATGCATTGTAAATCTTTTGTTTTCTAAATTTTTTTTAATTTTACTGCTTATATCTTAAAACTATTGCACGTATACAAAATAATTTTTGCTATTGTATATTTTATTAAATTCAAGCAAAAAAAAAAAAAAATAAATATTATTATTCTACAAATGTAAAAAAAGATATTTTCCATTTTCCAAATGTTTTATCTCTGAATTATAATTTGTACAAATATTTACTTGAAATATATTTAGTAAAATAAAGTATATAAATTAAAAACATTAATATCAAATATGAAGTAATTAATTCATTATTAATAATTATTATGTTATTGTTAAGTAATTAATTTATACCTAATAATTTTGCTATAATATATTTAAATATTATTATGCTACAAACTAAAAAAATATTTTCTAATATAAAATCTTATCTTTTAATTTTAATTTCTGCAAATATTTACTTGAAATATATTTAAAGAAGTGATATATAAATTAGAAACAATAGAATGAAATACAGTAATACAGAATAATATTTATATAAAAATGTTTTATATAAATTTATTTTAATTAAAAACGATAAAATAACTAAATTTCTAATTATTTTATAAGGTTTAAATGTGCTTTGAATTTACTAAGCAATAAATTTACTTTATACTCTTTATATTTTAATGCACTTAAAGTAAAAATATATATATATATAGAATTCTTATACAGAGTATAATTATTAGATTTATATGCTAGAAATCATAAGTTTTCAGTATTCAACAAATACTGCAATTTCATAACTACAAAATAAAAAATAAAAATACATTTAATTTAATATTCAAATCTGATAGCAAAATATCTAAATGACTGAATAATATTTTTAAAGCAAAGCATTTTTAATATTTAAATTTTTTTAATTCAGTTTTTTTTTCATTAAAAATAAATAAGTTAATATGTGTTGTTTTTGCTTTAACAAAATTGAATTAACTGCATTTCCTTGTTTAAATATTAAATGATACAATCTGAACAGCAGTTTTGTGTTATAATTAAATAATAATACTATAAAATATAATATTATATTTAATATAACATATAAATTTATATAGGAAATATTCATGAAAAATTTATTAGTTTCGCTTACATCTCTTACATCAATACATGGTAAGATAATTATTTACCATTAATTTCGGATTATTCATAAGTAACAAATTAAAATTCCCAGAATGCAGTTCTTTATATTTTTCGTCTTAATATGAGAAAAACGTGCATTGAAGTTGGATGATTATGTCTTCATATTTATGCCAATATGCTTCACTTTAATGCAATATCATGTCTATATTTCCTAACTTAACTTTTATCCCTTTTGCAAGAATTCGACTTTTTATTCATGCTAAAAATGAGTACAAAAACATACACATCCAACCTTTTTTTTAGCTTTAATGAGGAATCTTATGAAGCCTATTTACTACTACTATAACAGTTTGAAGTTGACATTCCCAAACATAATGAGGTTACCTTGTTTATTTCCATCATAATCTGAGGTCAAATTGCTTTTTTTTATGTAACCAGTTTGTGGAACACGGGATCAAATTTGCAAAGCTGATTTGATTATATATAAAAGTTACTAAAAGAATGTAGTCATAAGTTTTCTACATGTTCTTGCAATAAAATTTATGTGTAATTAACTGACTACTCTGATATTTACGCCATTTGCCTGATAAAATTGCAGACATAGTCTACCCTATATTTTTGTTTGCTTTCTTGCTTTTTTTTTTTTTTATGAAAAAAAAATGCATGTATATTATTGAAAGCATACTCACAGCAGATGAGTTTTGGGAATTGAGTTACTATGTAGCTAATATATATTTTATAACAATTTTTTTTAATTAATATAACTGTATAAATGCTATTTTTGTCAGTATTACGGAGTTTAATCTAAGAATATCTATGTTATACACATTGTAAGACATTAACAGTCTGCTGCTTCTACTGCTTAATACTGTTAGTAACTTTCAATAACAAATCTTATTTTTAGTGGCATAATAAATTGTCAATAAATAATAGGTTAAATATAAGTTTTAAATTGAAATAGGTTTGTGAATATAGCTGTAGGCGTTATAATATTAGAAGAATTAACTCTTTGATAAATATTCACAAATATGTACTAATATTTCTTAAATAAAAGAAAATTAAAACAGTTAGAAAATTAACTTTTAACAGTTAGAAAATTAACTTTTATACGTTAATTGTTCAATTTTAATTCACATATGTTACGGATATAAAAATTACAATCACAATTCAAATATATTTATTTTGAAATCAATCATATCATTATATATCATATTATAAAAATGTTAAATTAATTATGTCACTACTTTTAATAATTTTCTTGAAAGAAAAGTGTTACATATCATTTTTAGTAATTTTGTGATTTCCAAGAAGAAATTTACAAATTTATTATTATTTGTTCTGTATATGGAATTTGAAGTAAAGTTCTGTTTAGTATTTTATATTCAAAAAATTCAATTCTTTCACTTTAAAGAATGCCAAAAAAGGATTTATGATTTTTATTGAAGTTTGAAACGTTGATTAATTCCATTTCAAATGTAGATTTTTTTGAAATTCATCCGAGTTGTCTTTCTCTACAAATATTTGTACCATTAAACTTAATATATTTACAACTTATTTATCAATTTCGTTTGCGGTCTACGCTTATAAATGAGCCTTTTGTTTTACATTTCAAGAAAATATGTTTTATAAAGGCATATTATAATGCAAGAAAAGCATTAATGTTCTAGAACATTCCTTAAAAGTATTTTATCTAGGTTAGAGTTGACAACCTGAGTAAAACTCAGTTTTCAAACATTTTATTTGAAAATAATTCAAAAAAGTAAACCAGATTTGTGAACTACGTTGGCATTATTCTATATTGCATACCTTATCAAGGAATCATATTTTGAAACGTTTTTTGACTTCCTATGTAGTCTATGAGACAAAATCTATCCTTGATAATATTTCTGTTATGAATCATTACTTATTTGTTTCTTATTAATGTTTAATTAGTTAAATATTTTTTAAAAATACATTATTTTTAGAAATCTAGAATTGAATTTTCAATTCGATTTTCAATTATAAATTTCTAGAAAAAAAAAAAAATTATTTCTAAATTTCTAATTCCTACTACTAAAAATGTTTAATTTTAAAGAAATTAATTTTAAATTAATTAAATTAATTGCATTTAATTTTGAATTCAATTTACAAAAACTAGTCAATTTTGAGTTATTTTATGCTTAACAATTTAATTTGACATAATAATCTTAACAGTTAGTTCACACTAAATTCATTTTGAAATACTTATGGGAAACACTTATCAATGAGGTTATTGTTAGATATATCAAAAATACTTTTATTCTGAATCATCATTTAATAAAAATATTTACGATGAAATTAACATTAAATGACAATCAAATTTTTTTTTCTTTTCCTATGCATTTTAAAATACATTTTTTTTATGTTCTATTACTAACAACCATCTATTAAAATACATCAAAATTTAGTTCCTCTATATCGTTTATCGATAAAATATGCAAGCAAACCAAAAATATGACATTCTTAAGATTAGAAAGAGAGGCTAGTTAACTTAACACTTAGTAAATGGCGCTTTCCTGGAACTTATAAAAATGAGAAAATAAATCGACAGACAATTTAGAAGCACTCATCGAAAATTACTTCTCCCTGATTGAAATTATCTTTCCCTCTCAATTCTTGCGAACAACAGTTTCTGCACTTAACTGCACCAAGCACAATATCCATTAAAGATGACCGGTCTATCAAATTTGATGAATACTAACGACTATCGAGAAATAACAATTCTTCTGAGGATGGTGGGGACCAACAATTTTCAATTATCTAGGGTTTTCAATGAACCCATGCATAAAAGATGAACCTGGTACTTGTATAGTGATGAGTTCCCATGCATATTAATTGTTTCCATGTTTGCATTATATACCACTCCAAAGTAACAGGTGGCAGTGAAAGACTTCGAAAAGCGAAGGGTATGGGAACTGAGATTCATTCCAGATAATGGCTCACGAGACGCTTGGATTATTTATTTAAAGAATAATGTGGACGAAGGAAAATATTTTTTTAAAAGTTATCGTTAAATACTTTTTCAGTGCTGAAAGTGATTAGGAAAGTGAAAATTTGTCTCTGTAGAGATTGCAAAGTGATCTGAGCAAGAATCTTTGATTGGTTCTCAATATTTGTTTTGTATGGTAAGAATAAAAGGATGAATAAAGTTTGGGGTTTATTGATGTGGTTTATTGATGACTTAATGAACTGATTACATATGATTAAAACTTACAAGTTTTCGCTGCTCATTGCATATTGATTCTCCATAAAACTGTTCTAGGATATTTCAGGTATATTTAAACAAATCTAGTGGAATGATGATTTTTAATAAAACAGATATTGCACATTGATTAAATACTTTTATTTTGTGGTATGCTTATTGATAGAACAGAATTTTGAAGATTCAGAATTAAAAATATCTTATTGCCGAGATTTGTAATAGTCCTCTATTATTTAGTTCAACTACTTTCATAGAAGAATTTAAATGAAGTAAATATCGTACATACATTAAATAATATTTTATCTTGTGTTATTCTTATTGACTAAGCAGTATTTTAACATGTTTTGAATAAACATAATTTTGAAGGCTCAGAATTTAAAATATCTTATTAACATGAGTTGTAATAGTTATTTATTATTTAGTTCAGTTACTTTCATAGAAGATTTTTAATGAACGTAAAACATTAAATACTGTTATCTTGTGGTAAACTTATTGATAAGCAGGATTTTAGCATGTTTTGAATAAAATAGAATTTTGAAAGCTCAGTATTAAAAAATCCTATTAACATGAGTTGTAATAGTTCCTTATTTTTTAGTTCAGGTACTTTCATAGATGATTTTTATTGAAGTAAATATTGTACATTTATTAAATACTTTCATCTTGTTATATTCTTATGGATATAAACAGGATTTTAACATTTTTTGAATACAACAGAATTTTGAAATCTCAGTATTTAAAATATCTATTAATATGAGTTGTAAGAGTTTTTTATTATTTAGTTCAAGTATTTTTATAGAAGATTTTAATGAATTAAATATCCTAAATACATTAAATAACTTTATCTTGTGGTACTCTTATTAAAAAGCAGGAATTCAGCATGTTTTGAATATAGCAGAATTTTGAAGGCTCAGAATTTAAAATATCTAACATGAATCGAATAGTCCTTTTAGTCCAGGTAAATTCAAAGAATATAAAATTATTTCACTCCGTAATTTCATTACAGTTCAATTATATTTGAAAGAATGGGTGTTTAATTATATAATATTATTTTATTGTTTTTAGTTTTAACTTAAAAACTGCTTTGTAAAAACTATCTTTGTAACTATCTTAAACTGTTTTTAAGCTATCTTTGTATTTTTAAGAAATACGAAGATAAAATATAGTTTCAAAGCATTTTAGTATTGTAGAATTAAAAAAAAAATTATTTTGAGTGCAATTCAAAGTAACTGAACAGGATCATTTGATATATTTTCTCCTGTTGTAAACTTTATAACTCCTTATGTTTATCTTATAAGAAAGATATATTGGATTTTTATTGTTTATACAATGTTTATTATTTTATATGGATGCAGTATTTGTAACAGTTAAAATGTAATATTGCTAACAATATAATGTAATGTAATATTGTTACATTATAATTTTGATGTAGATATATATTATATCTTTAAAATTAGAGCCAGTAAATATGAAGTTATTTTTATTCAAATTATGGAAAAGAGCTGAAAAGAATAATGCGTTTTAAAGTGAATTTATTAATACTGGAGCATATGAAAGACTTTGAATGATGAAGTTTAGGTTCTACGATTTCAGAATTTTTCTGAATCTGTGACTGAATTTATTTCATTTGACAAAAATTCAGAAAGAAAAATTGGCTTCAAATGATCCGGCTTTGAGTATTACTGCAGTGTTAGATCTCCTGTGAGTAGTATTGTTTGCCTCAGATGTATGACAGTGTGGAAAATTTAATCAAAAGGCTTATCGTGAAAGCATTTGTCAACGTCAATTTAGAAATGAAATCTTAGATGTCAATATGGATTTGGCAAATAGAAATAATATTCCAAGGGAGAATCTCTACCTGCACACAGGGATGGTACGGTTTGAAGAAGAATGAGTCTAACAGTCCAAGTTCAGCTAAGAAACTCAGATATAAAGAAAAAATTAAAATGTCCCTTTTATATTCCCAAAACAGTCATGTATATTTACGTATGTATCTTGCAGAATATCATAGAATAGCAAGACATTAGAAACTTATGGCAAGTATTATTATTTGATTTCGGTGGAAGAATATGACTTCAGAAAATTCCAGCTTCATTGTTATTTAAGGTACCATTTTTTTATATTTTGAATAATATAAAGTATGTACAAAAATTATTTTAAAATAGTTTTATTAAAGAAATATTACAAGGTTAAAATAAAGAGTATCGTAAAAAGAAAATTAAATTTTGAAACTCCTACAAAAATCAAAATAATTTTTGAATTCTGTCCAAACATATTTAAGGATGTGGGTGTGTATGTGACGCATGGGAATATGTTTCATCATTTTGATTTTAGAACGGCTCTGTTCACTGAAACAAGTGATAAAGTCCTTATTTTGATCGTTATTTGGCATTGCACAAAATAATAAATAACGGACATCGTAGTAAGTATTTAATGTGGAAAGGCTTTACACAACAGCGTCTTATTGAAAAATTACTCGGTAAAAATAACTTGAAAAGTAACTTGCAATTAAAACATTTTTGCAATGCAAAAAATTCGATTAAATATTTTTTAGAATATGAAGAAAATAATATTAATTTTAAGTTAATTAATCTTAAATAAATAAAATATAATTTTCTGAATTATGTTATTTTTATATGTATGAAATACATCTGTTACATCTGTTACATATGTTACATCTGTTACATCTGTTACATCTGTTACATATGTTATGTTACATCTGAAATACATCTGTTTATGAATTATGAAATATTTATATGTAAATAAATATTTATAAAAATATCATGGAGTCCATTTTTTGTCTGAAATTTACATTTTTCAATGCTCAATTTAATTATTGATTTAAAAAATTAATCGAGTTTACTAGTCATTATTCTGATTCATACAACTCTATGTATTAATTGAGATATCCTACATTTTATTTATCAATATATGATGTTAAACTGTTTTATTACTTAACTACACATTGAAAATTACATTATGAACTCTTACATTATTTTACTTGGAAGGTAAATACAAATATTAACGAAAATAATGAAACTGTTTAAACTTAAATTAGAATATTACATATGAAATGAAAATAAAACTATAAAAAGAAGATACCTTAATGACAATGATTAATGAGATCATATTCAATAAAAAATGAAGGCCAATTAATAAATCAAGGATAATGGATTACATATTTGTTTACATAATCACAGAAAATTTTATAGAAAGGAATGATCGAAAGGTAAAAGGAAATGATGATGAATTATGGTACCAATCTTATAAAAATAAATATTTCTCTAGATTTTACATTACATCATAAGCAATAGTTATTTTTAATAAAAACATGTTAATCTAAACATGTTGTCTTTCCTTGTCGTTTGGTTTGAGGATTAATAGCTGATATTCTTACTGACATTTTACGAATACTTTTTCCAATTTAAGCAACTATTTTTCATTTTTATTAAAAATAAATGTTTAACACATTTTCAGACGAATATTAATTACAATTAAATGCGAAACAAATGTAAAATGTTCATATGCATGCTAATACATAATTGTATATGAATATAGTTCGTAAACCCACATATCATGTAGAAATATTAGAATTTTCTTTTCTGACATGTTTCATAATAATAAACAAATTGTTCATTAATATTGTTATTTAATTTTTAATTTCAAATTTCATATCATATAATAATAACTTGGTTTTGTAAATACTTATAAAAACTTAAGAAACTGTATATTGCGTTGCAAATGGATAAATGAATCCAAGTCACCACAATTTTATGTTGACAGTATCATAAATTTCCAAACACGAATTTGCCATTATAAAGTTCTTCTTATAAGTATTTGCAAGCCATACATCATAGAAATGGAATTGGAAATTTATGTATTTTATGTCGATTGATCGGAACAGTATGGATGTTATCCATCATGAAAAGTGAAGTTAGAAATGTGCTGCTCTATATAACTGCCAGAAGTTATGAGAAATTGAAGAATATTTCACTTCATATTGTGTTCTAGGTCGTTAGAAGCAAATATTAAAGGACAAACTGATTAAACTACATATGAAATAATTTAGTTAACTTATTTAATCAACGTTTGCAATTATTACATCAAACTAGTTTTTTAAAATTGAGGAATAACCAGAAAAAAAAATAGTGTGAAATTTTTTGTTCATTAGAATACAATGCATATAAAAACATTAATCATACAGTGTTTAACAAATAAGGTGCAAAAGAAGATTGACTTACGTTCTGTTACGAAAACACACAAAATAAGAAACAGAAAAATATAGTATGTGGGTTAAATGTTTTATTACCTTCATTATAGAGTGTAATCATCTATAACAGCTATTTAGGAGGGGCAGTTATGTTGTTGCTTCTTATCCCACTTGCTCGACTTTGGACTTCGCACGTTCCTTTCAAGGACTGGTAGACCTTTAGGTTAGATTTTGGAGTTTGCAAGTCTTTTTTTTTTGCCCGTTAGACTTTGGAACCGATAATGGGGAAGAAAATGGGAAGGGGCAAAGTCGAGTGAACAGTTCCAGACAGTAGAGAGAGTACAAAGGCCCTTAAACGAACTGAGTTTAAAGATGATTTTGTAAATATTTAACATATAGTTTTGTTTCGCGTGTTATGTGTTGCAGTTATGCAGTGCTGTGTTAGCAAGTTTTAATAAATATGATAGCTAAAAGTATCTTATATTATTTAAAAAAATAATTCAGTTCTACTCTGAAACAGTACTGAATCAAAAACCAAACATATCTGTTCCTAACTTGTACTATGAGATATTGAAATAAATCTATATTTTTATTTAAAAAAAGTCACAGTAATAAATATTGAGAATAATTTATTCATATTGATAACTTTCTCTACAGTGAACAAGATTTATATTATTTTTCTAAATTGATGGAACAAATATTGCGATTGACTTATTTCTTACAATTGTATATAAAATGAAATTCAATGTTTCAAAAGTGTGCCATATATTACAAATTTATAATTTACTAAAAATATATTTTCAATTTATATTTGAAAGATGGCGTTATGCACAATCAATGTTTGCAAATTAGTATTCATTAAAAAATACAGACATTACGCTAAACAATGCAGTATCAGTAGATTTCTTAATGTTGGATGGCACTTATCCAAACGTATTTATTTCTCTTTTCAAAGAATGAAAGGGAGTTTCGCTTTGAAAGCTTCGGAATTTATGACAATAACCCAGTTAAATGGGAAGAAAAAGAAATATTCAAGTAAACGAAAAGAAATTCCATAAAAAAAAAAGTTAAAAATTTTCTATAGGAATAAGCATAAAATTTTAGCATTTTGAGTTGCACAAGTCGTTTCTTCTTTCAAAAGATTATGGCTCCATTCTTTCAACTACTTTTTTTTTGTCCGAATGTAAAATGATTAAAAGTGTTTTGTAAAATTTCTACAATTGGATTAGAAGGATTTTTTTGAAGTTTTTTTTTTTTTACAGATTAACAAATAACCCATTAACGTTTTCTTTTTTGATATATATATATTGCACTAAAATGACTATCAAAAAATTCTAAAGAACTTTTCTTTGAAATTGAATTAACTCTTTATGGAAAATCTGTGATTTAAATTATTAAATTGCATGTTATTTAATTTAAAAGTAATTTCTTAATAGCATTCAAATGGGGAACATTCATTACAATCAACGTTTGTGATTTAGATCTAATAGTATTAAACTACAATTTCAATCATATTCTTAAATCTATTACCATCATGACTATTTTAAATTATTGCTAGCTGCTTTCAAATATGCATTATTTTAATAGTATTCTGAATTGTGTAAGTATAATTCTTAGATCAAAACTTATCTTAATTTTTTATTTATTTTAAATAAAATTTAATTTTTCTACTCTTTTTTTTATATTTATGAAATTTAATCAAATCATTTTTATAATCTGATCAAATTATATACTAGTTTTGATATTTTGAATTTATACAAATATTTTGCTTGAATTTTTCGATTTAAATTACATAAAATTATATTAAGTGCAATCATTTAAACAATTATAAATTTTAATTTACATTGCTAAAATTTTATATATATTTAGGAATATGTGTGTTTAATAATTGGTATAAAATACTAAGAATGTACTCTTGTAACAGTGGTTCCAACTGCCCTAACTTTCCTCCTACGTACCGGAAGTGCTCCCCTTTCGGCATTCATAAAAAATAGTCAATAGGCATCGAGACTCTTCAGATATAACGTTCAGCGAGACTGGCGCTGCCGCCTCAGAGACATTTGGTTTATAGACTGTCCCCCTGAGAAAAGATATAGTTAACAGTATCCTGTGCATAAATTGGCCTACAGATTCTCATCCAGAGATGAAGTATATTTCGCTATTCAGCGTGTACCTGAGTAACTTTATTTACAGCTAAGAAGTGGAATCCTTACACGAATCTTTAATTAGATGTCTTTAAATGCGTGCACATGCTGTGTGTTAAATATTGTCTATCTTTAATTGTGGTGTTGATGTCGTATTTACGTGCTTGTAAATAAAGTTATGTGTTCTTAAACTTGTATCTCAACCCAACCTCACCCAGATCCAGCTGCACAAACAAACAAACCGACATCCACCACACTATGAATTTTTGATGAATTTAACTAAAATATATACTCTAATTTAAAAATGAAAACAGCAATACAACAAATCCTATTAAACATTATACGATACAATATTTATATGATCTATGTTATTTTCAGTAAAAATATTAACAATTAATAGTATAAAATATTGCAATATAAAGACATAATTTTTTTTTTGTAATCTTAAAAAAAATAAATAATAATATATACAATAAATTTTTATGTTTAATTACATTGCATCATATATAAAACTAAAATAATAAATCAGATAAAATTGATAATTTTAAGAAGATTTATTTAAAAATCTATCCGGGATTTTTTTTTTTTTTTATTTCATAAGAATAAAAAATTATTTAAGTTTTTTTTAGTAATGTTTCCAGAATTTTAGTCTTTAATTCGTTCATTTTTATTCCGCGTACTACTGTCAATTTGTTGTTTTCAAAGCTATATTTCACATTCATAATTATATTGATTTTGAGATTGATGATATGGATTATATTTTCATTATGACAAATATACTCTTAAATAATGAAAAGTTTTAAAATATATTCATGTTCCAAATCTCGTCATTCTAAATATTTTTTTTTTTTTTTTCAGTAGAATTCGAAACACTTAAATAAAATATTTTTAATATTTCAAATTATTTGTATAAATACATCGATAAAAAAAAATTTTCAAAGGTTTTTTTTTTTTTAAATAAGTCAGACTATTTGTACAAATACATTGAAAAAAACATAATTTTTCCAAAGTGTTTTTTTCAATAATTTAGATTCTTTATATAAATATCTTGAAAAAAATCCCTAATATTTTTTAAAGATTTTTTTTTAAAAATAATTCAGAGTATTTGTATAGATAGGTTGGAAAAAACATAATATTTTCAATTTTTAAAAATAATTCAGAGTATTTGTTTTAATACGTTGAAAAAAAAAATATAATATTTTCTTTTTTAATAATTCAGACTATTTGTATAAACATATTGAAAAAAAAAACATAAAATTTCATTTTAATAATGCAGAGTATATGCATAAATACATTGAAAAAAAACAAAATAACATTTTCAAAAGTTTTTTTTTTTTGTCATTATATAGGGATTCTATAAGCAAATTAGTTTTAAAATGAGGATTAGACACTGGATAAAACAAAATAATACCATAGTCGACTTAAAATTTCTTTTTACCGTCCGTATTTTTAAAATATATTCAAAATTTGTCTACAATTTTCACGATTATTTCGATTTAAATCATAAAAAAAAATGAATGGAAGTTTTGTTTATATAATGAGTATAAAAATAGTGAGTGGATAAAATGAACTATATGAACAAGAAGTTTTAAAATTATTTTTCAAAAGTAATAATAATTTTTTAACTGATTTTCTTCTATCATCATAATGTTTCTTTGTTTTAACAGTCAAGCTTTTGAATTTATTTTATACCACTTGATTTTACGATTTACAAAATTTAAAGGGAAATGTGTAACTTTTTTTTAGTTTCAATGATACATTTTCCCATTTATATTTCGTGCTATATTTAAACTGCTTTCATTAAAATAAAAAATTGTGAGACAGTGCAGTACAAAAACACTAATGGCACAAAAGTATTCAAATGATAACAATTGCTATGCATTTTTAATACTTCTCATCGTATAATAGTTATACCATGATTTACATTTTGCAAAATTTCTATCCAGACACAAAAATTAAAAAGAAATGAAAAAATGAATTCTTGATTCTCAAAGGAATGTACTGCTTTTGGTTGAAGCTTTTTAAAGGAAAAAAATAAATTGAGTATAAAAGATATTTTGCTTTGAAGTTTAGCAAAAGTAGTGTATTTCAAAGAAATCTAGAATTTCTAGGACATTTTTTAAAAGTAACGACAGAAAAAAGAATTCTTAAAAATTTTGTTTGCAGACACGAATCTCGAATTTAACGAGGAGTCTTTATTAAATAAAATGTTACATAGAATTTTTAAATAAAAATTTGATAGCTGGATTAATGAATTTGGAAAATATTACATAGAAGCATACATATACAATGTATTATTATAAAATATAAAAATACTTTTCAAGGAATATATATATTTAAAAATAATTTTAATCATAGATCTTTTTTAAAGTGATACACTTAATCATAAAATCCATTATTTTTCATACAGCAAATATTTTTTATCTTACTTTTTTAGTTTCATTAGATGTATTTTGAATTAATTTTCTTTTTTTTTTTAATTTTCCTTCATTCCTAAAATCTCTAAGTAAGTAAAATGGAATTTATGGAATGGAATTATTTTTATTTATTAATTAAGTATTTTTATTTTTTATTTTTTATTGTCATGAGTACGTTAAGGCTCGTGGGCTTGGCCTAGCTGTCTGTCAAGTGGGATAAAAAACAACAACAAACAGTATTTTTTATATGTAAAAAAAAAATGATCAGCGAAATTAATAAAGATGAGAAATTCGTCCATTTATTGCTATAAATTACATTTAATCCATTAATTAAATAAAAAATATGTTTAATTTGTTATTTTAAAAGAAAGCTTTTATAACAGTAAAGTTTGATATTGTAAGGCAACAAAGACAAACATGCATTAGGGATTTTGGTGTTTTTAGAGAATCAAAAAAATGTTGTATCGTTAGAATCAGGATGAGTCTTATTTTTGAAGAATTGAATATGTTTTTCTGTTTTAATTTTAATTTAAACAATTGACTTTTAATTCTTTTATACATTTAATAATTTTGAATTTTCTTGTATTTATATTCTGTTTCATACAGCATTTTTGCATAGCAATTATTCGAACTTAAAATATACTGCTAATAAATAAATCGCCAATTTTTAAAATTTTCTTTTTACTTTTATTTAATTTTTAAAAATAATTATATTACATTTTTTTTTTCAAAAATTAAATAAAAAAACTTTTTGAATTTTCAAATATTTATTAATCAAAATTAAAATCATCTTATGTATCATCAGTAAAAATAAGTATTATATGAATAAAATGCAATAAAACTTTTAATGAGTAAACTTACAACGAAACACGAAAAGCATATCATTTTTTGGAAGATCATCTCAAGAATTTATGTCATAAATTTTGAAAGACAATAAATACATTAAATTTGAGTGTAAGTTTTATTTCGAAATTAATGATTTATTTATTAGCAGTTCATTTTAAATTAGAATCATTTTTATATAAAACGCTGTATGAAATAAATAAACTATAAATACAAGTAAATTCAATATTATTAAAAAATTAAAAGAATTAAGAATAAATTAGTTAAACTAAATTTAAAAATTAAACTAACTAAAAATTAAAAGTATTAAAAATTAACTAATTTAATTAAATAAAAATGAAAATAATTAAGAATTAATTATAATTAATTAAAAATGAAAAAATTAAAGTATATTAATTAAATTAAAAATTAAAATTAACTAAAAAATTAAAATTAAAATAATTAACAAATGAAAATATTAAGAATTAATTAATTAAAGTAATTAAAGTATAATTGGAATTAAAAACTAAAAATTAAAATAATAAAAAAAAAAATTAATTAAATTATTTAATTTAAATTTATTAAACAATATTGTTAAATATGTTATTAGTAAATTAGATAAATTATCAAAGTTTGATGCATTATTTCAAAATTTAAAAGAAATAAAATAAAGCGTTAAAATAAAACCAAAATCAAGCCTTAGTTAAATTCCTTCAATGTTTCTTTTCAAGTCAATTGATTCTTAAAATATAATTGACAAAAATAAACACGTCGAAAAGTGTCCTAAACTGCAATTACGAAAATGATTCCTCTTAAACTTTTCGAATGAGTCGGCGTATTTCATCCATGCTTTCTCTCAGAAAATTTCACAGAATACGTAATGTGGGCAAGTCTTAATTACTATTCTTCATTTCAGTTGAACAACAATGACTTTTGCTAATGTGAGGGTCATTTAAATTACGAAACTGAGCCATCTAATTATTTTCCGGAAATATGATATTCAGGCAAACTCCCGAGGGTAACGCAATCTGTTACTCGACAATCGTATGCTGAATAAAGTTATCTCATATCTGCAGTTTTGAAAGTGATAAAAATTAAGATATTGTAACTTCTGCTTGGTGAGTTTATTACTTGTTAGTAAAACGCATAAATTCAGTTAAAAATTTCAGTTGTTTGTTAAATTAGATGGAAAAGTTAAATACATCCTTCATATAGTATATAGAGCATTCATTTAATTTTATATTTTAATACTTGCCATTATTTTAAATTATAAGAATTAAATAACGAGAAAATTGTTATAAATCATTAAATTCTATGTGTTATTGCCGTTTTCTTAATGTAATAAATATTACATGGAAATGTCGTATGCAAGTATAATGCATGGAAACCTCAACAAAATTAATATAAAGCAATTGTTTTAAAATATTTTTATCAATTATTTGAAGAAAATAAACCCGACTTCTTTGCCCAGTTTAAAATGCTTACCTTCAAACTATACATATTTTGATAAATCTAATGACCAGAAGCGCAGACAGGGATAGCAACTTTTCAGGGCTACCAGAATATCCGCCTTATCCGGCTCCACGGATAGGGTGATATGTAATAAGTAACAGACTTTGAACACTCCCACCGCCTTTGGCTTCCCTCAACTGGGCTTGTTGTACTCCAGGGCATGACCGTCCACCTGCTATAGAACGTGTTCGAGAACACCCGCGGAGATCAATAATGGGACTCTTAGCCGTCTTAAGTGACGTTTCAAGGGCTATTCTAGCAGAAGACCGACTCGGGACTGACAGAACGATTTGGGTCCTCTCTTTGAGCATTATAAAAACCGTGGTCTGGTGATGAGTCACAGCAATAAAAGCTATAATATTAAGGCAACAATAAAACTGATTGAATTCACGTTAAACATCGACTTTTTTGGTGTGTAGGCATCTGTTAAAACGTTTCGTATGAATATGTTGGCTCATGATTGGCCATTCATGCTTCATGTACCCAAACAACGATGGGATTTTCATCTGCGGTTTAAAATGCTATTACCTTCAAGCTATACATATTTTGAAAAATCTAAATATATATAGTGTAGAGGACAGTTGAAGGATGATCAACGTTTCACAATTAGTGGACTTTGTGTGGGATCAGGGAATATGATGTCCAACGACTTGTTGAGTCATGCCACGTCGAGTTGCTGCACCCTAAAATCCGGCACTCAGTTTTACAGAGGTATCCATGACTTTTGTCACTTCAGTGATATATATAGGATGAAATATTTTGATGTATTCCGATGTGTTATGTTAGTGATCATTTTAAACATGCCGGCGAGATCTAAGTAAATAAATCACCAGATAGATAAAATTCCCGCTAGTAGCAAAATAGATGGTATCTATAATTGCATATTCATATCAATCTTGTAACCCTCAAACGACGTCGAAACCTCGACCCTTCCTCGATCATTTCTTGTAATTTTGATCATTTGGTAGTGGTTACTGTAAAGTGACTCAACTTTTGTAATTTCAAGACAATTTCATGGTGAAAATTGAGTTTCGCTTGTTGATAACACATTTCTTTTTAATGAAAGCTCAGCAATTGCTTGAAAAGTATTATCCGGACTCTGCTCTGTGGAAAATAAGCCATTTGACTGTGATACGCGAATTTAAAACGTAGTCGTATAGACACAAATGATATTTATTGTTCTGACCGCTCAAGTGAGGCTGTTACTCCAGAAAATTGCAAAAGGCTCCTCAAAATTGTGATGGATAATCGTAAAGTGAATTTATTGAGTAACATAACTGAATCTGAAGTCATCATTCATAGTGTCTACACTATATTCCATGAACATTTGGTCAAGAAAAACATTTTTTACCAAAGGGATGAGCGTTTGCTCACAATGGGGGAAAATCAACAATGCATCATTAGTCCAGATATTTGGAAAGTATTCTTTACATGCAATAAACAGGAATAATTGCATCGGTATGTGACAAAAGGAGGAAACATAGATCTACCACTACATTACGAAATCAAATCGGTAATCAGATGAGTGGAGAACAGTCGATTAAAACCATCCGAAGTGACCAAATATGCAACAGTCGGTCGGAAACTTTATGGCCGCAGAATTTTGGAAACTGTATGGTATAATATACAGCGACATACTTAAATTGGGAAAATTACCAATAGCAAATATTTCATAGCGTTATTTTAATGTTTTAAAACATAAATATCAAATGAACGACCCCATTTGTAGAAGAAAAATGCTCTCTGTTTTCCAGACAATGCATTATGCCAAAAGTTGATGGTTACGACAGCCAAATTGCACGAATTGGGCTTCGAATTACTTCTGCATCAACTGTATTCTACAGATGTGGCCCCCGACGACTATTTGCTGTTTGCAAACTTCTAAATGATGCTGGAGAGAAGACTCCAGTCCAGATATCGGCGAAACTAACATCTAATTTGAGGCCAAAGATAAATAGTTCTATATGGCCGGCGCAGAAGAAACAGAAAAGCGTTGAATAAATGCATCGCAATTGTAAGAGACTAAGTTGATGAATAAAAAAAACTTTTTGTCAAAAATGTGTTGTTTTAGTAGGATGTGATGATAAATATGTTGTTAGGTGTTACTGATTCATGTGTTATAACAGACTGCAATGAAATATATTTTTACCTCAGAAATCCTAAAATAAGTAAATTCTTCGTGAAATTTTATAATATATGCAACTAAAGTGGGAGCAAAATTCACAGAAACGTATTGCAAAAGATATTGGGACTCAAGATGAATCTGAAAAAATCCAAAAAGTCACATTCAGGTAGAAACATTAGTATAGGTTCTGTAGCCGAAGTGAACAATTGCCACTAACATGTCCACTACCCCTGGGAATATCACCATCAGCGATATCCTTGATAGAACACTCAGTGTGTTGCAGTTCAAACTATACATAGTCAACTACATTTGCTACAAGCCTAATGTGCATACGTTTACATTGTCATATCATTATGCTTCAATAAATGTTTACGCCATACATTCATTCTTTTGTTTCCCTACGTCATTCACTAACCATCTACCATTCTTCTCGCTGCACCTGAAAATATATTCATAGAGATGATTCCTACATTAAGACACTGGAACTAACCAGAGTACTATGCCTCATTATTATTGCAAGGGTTAATAATGACATTTCACATTAAATAAACCATTTATTGGAAAATGAAATTTATATATTTTTTTGTATTTTCATTAATATAAAATTAATAATTTTTTATTCTTCGGTACTATGGATATAATTTAATAAAATCTTATATTTCTACAACGTATGCAACTTCATATCCTGCAAGTAGAATGATAAAGTAAATGGTGGTGTAATGTTTTCCGTTCCGAAAATAAATTGAAACTATTTAAAAATCTGACGCTATAGATCTATACAACATAGATGGATAATATATTATACGTTAATATATATATATATATATATATATTAATGCAGCTGGCAAACACTTAGACAGCTTGGTCTTGGATGCCTTAAGGTAAGCGCTGCACAGGCGTTGCTCACTTTGCATTACTCAGGGCGCGTGTAACTTGGTAACAATGCCCCTGCAACGCTCTACGATCCTATTAGGACCGGAACCTACGGTTTAAAGTGGATTCCGAACCACTACAAACATCCATGGCACCACCGGGACTCGAACCCGAAACCTTTGGTACCGAGGCCCCGGAGAGCTAATAGCCACTCGGCCATTCACGCCCCCGTTAATATTAATTTATTAAATCTTTCAATGAAATATTTATATTATTTTAATAATTTCTACGAAATAACACAATTATAAAATATACTAGATAAAGAATGTTAGAAGGGTTTTGAGATAATTAAGTAAAACATTTAAAAGAGGCAAGTGGGCAGAAGATCATATAAATTTGAGAAAAACATGAATGGAACAATGCAATGCAAAATGTCAAGTTGCATAGTCCATAATGAAAATAGACGCACTAAACAATATAAAAAGTAACAATACTGTATTATCGTAAGAGAGTATGATGTTTGAAGAAAGGGCGTTTAGTCTTGAGCGGTATTTTCATTATGGTGGCACCGACCCTAAATCACTAAAAATGGACCCATGACGTCATAATGACATTGAAATGATATTAAATTAGATGAGATTCAAGCCAAATTCCTTAGGATGTAGCAATAAAAAATCTTTTTCTTGTAATGGACGATAATTAAATGCAACCTTATGTTGGACAGATAGACGATTTCTTTTTACAATGAATGAATCATGCGAATGGTTTAGTCAGCATGTTCTTCCAGCATGAACTTGAAAGGCCATGTTTGGTCAATCTAGGTATAATAGTTTCTACCCTCTTCTCCCTTCCATAAAAGGTTCCACAGCTCGAAAGAACTCATCTGAAGAAATTGGATTGAATACCCGAGTCCTTCATAGACTACATGCCTGACCAATGTTCGACGTTTCTATTCGTTAATTGAAATCATACCCCTATTAAAATAAATGTCCAGTAAGAAGCAAGCATTTTTGGTTGTTTTTAGCAAATGCAATGCGTTATTTTCGTTTTGTACTAAAAATTGAATAAAATACTTTTCATCCATGTATGATTTCCTTATTTGCATCACAGTATGTCTTTGGGCATTATATCAGCAATTAAAATTATTAATTTATCCTTAAATACCTATTATAAGCTTTAATAACTTTTAATTTTTGAGCGATGTATTTTTAAATCAGCAAATCCACAGTTGCGTAGATTCGGGAAACATTATTTTTATATAGAGCAGCATTTTATGCATCCATTTACGAATTATTGCAATTATAGAAATGATTAATATTGGATGATTACCATAAACATTCAAAAATTGAAATGCAACATTCAAAAATTGTATTTTTCATTTATTAAAAATTATTTATGGTAGATAATAACAAAAGCATAATTCAAATGTAAAAAGCTCTAATTAAACATTTGAAAAACTAAACATGAAACGAAAATTAAAATTTTGTTATTTAACTGATACTGAAATTTTTTAAAACTCTACTCGTTAAATAAATTTGTCCTTCTTTTGATAAAATACAAATATTATTTTTAAATGCTAGAATATGAAGCTTAAATTGAAATCATTTAATTTGAAGTACTTATTTTTATCTATTTTGAAAAATCTCCTGCTTTCTCTGTTCAAAAAATACATTTAAGACAATTATCAATACACATGTCTCACATTATTTTATTTCAGATTAAGAATTTTTTATTATATTTGTTGAACATGTCTGTACAATATTTATTTTTTTTGGTAATTTCAAATCACGTTAATCTTTTACTCTTTCTTAATATTGATTTTTTGCAACAATAATTTCAATTTACCATAATCAAAATCATATTATCAAAGTTAATCTTCAATCTAATATATATTAAGGATAATCTTTTGAAATATACAATTTTCAAGAAATTAAATATATATTCCTTTTTTTTTTATGAATTATGATTTTTTATTATGAAATCATACATTAAAATTGATTTTGATAATTTAAATAGATTATAAATTACATGAAAGAAGAGAAATATAACTATATAACGCTTACATGATTTTGAATTGTTCTTAAAAATATTATTAATAACTTATATTACGAAGTAAAAAAATTTTCCTTTTTCAATCAAAAATATTTTACAATTAGATTTACGATCATTAATATTAAATATAATGTAATTTACTAACCCATACGGAATCATTCCGAGATATATTTCTCAACAAAAAAGAGGAAATAGATTCTTTAATGCAAACCAACATAGATCTATATGTCCAGACAAAGATTATTTTGAAACTGTTACGTAACCTTCATAAATTAATGTATATTTTAGGCTAATGATAATGATCATAATAGGTTACATAATTTTAAATAATTAGAGGAGGTATTACAGTTGAATTTTTTTGTATATTTATACAAAAACACAGAATTCTAAGAGACAGGATTAAAAAGTTTTGAGTTTCAATCAGATATTTGTCTGTATATATGTCTGCAAAAACACGCCTCTGGTATCTAAAATTCAGACAACAGAATCGCTAATGATGTAGTCGTGATATTTTGGTTTTGTAGACTGAATATCTTGCATAACATTACTTTTCTGTTTCTAAAGGCTATTTTTGTTTTGTATTAACGATATGATTTAAAAAAAAAAAAAAAAAAAAAAAAACCTTAAATCTTCAAAATGTATGTAAAAATACGAAATATTATAAAAATTTGAATGAATATTTAAATATAAACCAGATTAAAACAGACGAGTCATCGCCAAACTTTAATATATTCTTAAAGTTATAACATACCAATTTTTAAACTCCTTATAAAATAATGCATTCATTTTAATGCAAAAATGATATTTGAATTGAAATAACTCTTTTAAACCAGTCCTGAAATTACATATTTTAGTTTAAGTTTTCTAAAATTCTACACTTTTCAAACACTGAAAATTTTAATCTAAGAAATATAATATTTTAATTTGGCAACACAGATAAAATTCAAACGAAAGTCATCGTATCGTAAATCTTTAATGTATAATATATATATGTAGAAAACAAATTGGTATAATTTGAACTAATGCTAGTAATTCAAACTATACCAATTAAATAGCATTATTTTAATACCAATTAAAATAAAAAGCTATTGAACAACACATAAAGACAAAATAATGCACAACTCTATGCATTTTATTATAATAATCTGTAAACACTATACTTTAAAGTATTATCTTTTTATAATTCGATAAAAAAAAAAGAGTAATATTAGAACTTCCCAACATACATAATAAATATTTTATTCATATATTTATTTATTTATTTTTTTTTTTGAAATTTATCTAGTATACGGATTCATTATTTATAAAGATTATATGAATCATATAAGTGAAGGATTAAATTTAAAGTGAAAATTTTATGAATAAAACTCAATTTTCCATAATAGGTTCCATGAAGACATTTAATATTTTTTCCCCTCTTAAACATGTGATTAATATTGCAAGCAAAATTTTAATATTATTGATGTAATTTTATCTTATATATATGTATATATATATATATATATATATATATATATATATATATATGGGATAAGGATAATATTCATATATACATATATAGGAATTTATATATGGGTTCGGAATATTCAATTTAATATTAAGACAAAAATATTGTTTTTAAACAATCAAATCTAATTTAATTTATTTAATATTAATTAAAAGTATAAAATTAAATTAGATTTGATTGTTTAAAAAACAATATTTTTCTCGAAAACGATTATGTTTTTTATGAATTATAAATTTATACTTTTAATTAATACTTATTGTATTTTTCTCAAACGATTATGTTTTTCATGAATTATAAATTTTATGTTCGTCAAATAACTCATGTAAGTTAGTAAAAACCTCAAATTGCTATTCATGATAATATTTATATAAATATTTATATAAGAAATTATAATGTATGTTATATAAGAAATATAATATTTATATAAGAAATTATAAAGTATGTCTTAATTACAATTTACAAAATTGTTGTACAATACAATTGTTTTAAATTATTTATTTGTTGTGGTAAACAACATCCTTGGTGGTAAACAACAACCGTTGTTATTCACCATCATAGATTTATCATACATTTTTTAAACAAGTCGATCCAATCAAAGTTATCTAATGCTTTGAAATGATTTTATTTCTCCTGTGCCTTTTTTATTTATTATTTGTTGGAATTTTTCTTTCTTTAAAATAGAATATATATAATGTCACAATTAATATCATTTAAGAGAGTGAAACATCATTGGTGGTAAAAACAGCAACTGTTGTTATTCACCATCATAGATTTATCATACATTTTTCTAAACAATTGCATCAAATGAAAAGTTATATAATGCTTTTAAATGATTTTATTTCTCGTGTACCTTCTTTATTTATTATTTTTTTTTCCTTCTTTTAAAATGAAAAATATATAATGTCACAATTAATTTCATTAGGCAGTGAAACATCATTGGTGGTAAACATCAACTGTTGTTATTCACCATCATAGATTTACCATACATTTGTTGTAAACAACTAGATTAAATCAAAGTTATCTAAGGCTATGAAATGATTTTATTTCTCATGTCCCTTTCTTAGTCTTAACTCAATTTTAACAACCAATAGCAGTGTTCATCGGAAACCAATTTAGAGACCACAAACTTTTCAGACGTGAGAGAAATGAGAGGAGAAAACTATTCGCTAAAAACATTCGAAACTCGCAGTGAAGAAGAAATTTTTGGTTTCCTACTCCTTCACCTCTTTCCCTTTCCAAGTGCAAGAGTGTAGAAAAGAATTTTTCTTCAAGAATCTGTTGCACTCAATTTCTTAGAGTATCCATGGTGAACTGGGAAAAAATTACTGCATTTCATTATTAAAAGACGGGATTCTTGGAATTATTTGCGTAACCGTTGAAGCATTTAATGGGGAACTTAATCTTCTCTGACCGCTAGAATAATCAGAATGGACCGATAAAAATTCAACATTGGAAAAAGGGGCCCGTTTGCAAAACGAGCGTAATTAATTTTTGAGCTTCTGTCAATACTTTAGGTTTGATGTTCGGTAACGGTCTATAAATTTGACGCATTGGGCTTTGAAGTCTGCTCTTATAATGAAAGTGTATATTTATCTTCGCATGGTGTACATTAAAAAGACACCAGTCATTGATGGTTAAATAAATTTCTGTTTTTTTATTATTCAAAAAATGTTAAACTGTTATACGTTTAGAAAATTTATCTTAAATCTATAAAAATTTTTCGTATTAAGTGATGCTTTGAGGATTATTACTCTTAATAAATATAAATTTGTATAATTGTGTTTAAACTATCATGCATTTAACAATTCAAATATTGCCTTTATTTCCTAAAATAAAATTAAAAAGGTTACATTTGATTTAGACTCCAAAAATATATTTTGAAATGAAAAAAGTGACAAATATACATTTGTAGAATTGTGTTTTAAACTATCAGACATTTAAAATTCAAATATAGTTTTTATTTACTAAAAATTGAAAATATTACTTCTGATTTAGACTACAGAAATATATAATGAAATTAAAAAAAAAGGATAAATAAACATTTGTATAATTGATAAAAAAATATATATATATTTGTATAACTGTGTTTAGACTATCCGACATTTAACAATTCAAATATCGTATTAATTTCCAAAATAAAATTGAAAATGTTACATTTGATTTAGACTCCAAAACATATTAAGAATTAAAAAATAATAATTATAAAAAAACTTACACATTACAAAATTTTATTAATAAAGAAAAAATATTCCAAAATATACAATAATTTAAAATAATTAAATTATGGGAAATTAATTGGTTTAAATTGCACGTTGAAAAATTTAATTAATGTTTGGAAATATTTCGTGTATTTTTTTTGTTAAATTCCTGAAAATGAAATCCACAGAAAAACAAAATAGGAACATACAAATGACGAAAATTGGTAATTAAGTAGAAATTATGGCCCAGTGGAATACTAGTTAAATGATGTAGGTTAGAGCTTAGTTAATAGATAAGTAGAAATACATTACTATTTTTATATTTTGTTCTAATGTTAGTTTATTACTACAGTTGATGTTTTTTTAAACATAGTATTTAACTTCTGCTTCATGAATTTACTGTGACCTTGTCCTGAAGCTATTGGTGCTATTTACGATCCAATTTATTTTCCTGGTATAATGTGAGTACCATTGCAAAGAGATGATATACTATAAAAACTCATATAACCATGGTTTCGCGTTATTAATTTAATCCTTTTATTTCATTATAGCCAAAATGCTTAGTTATGAGAAATCCTTAGTATTTATACATATAATTCTTCAACGTATACCAATTTTTCAATGTAATGTTTTGTATTAAGTGTTTTTATATGTTTGATTTCGCTACCTTGATTTCATGTACCATTTATTTCTACTACTTTAAAGACACTTAATTGAGTTATTATTTTAATTGAATTGAAAGCAATAAATTATTATGTAATAAAAGATATTGTAAAACGATCCAATTTTAATTCACTCAATTTGATATAATATAGTATATTTTATATCTGTCTAATATGAAAGGATATTTAACCTTATAAATAACAATATGAATTCAAGTAAACAATATTAATTTGTTTCTAGACACAGTTGCAGCACATCAGTGTAGAATATTTTTTGGAAAATATGATTTTGTACTTTCACATAATATTAGGAAATATTTAGAGAATAGGACATATTAATACCGGACAATATCATAACAATGAGAATAGGGCATATCAATAACGAGGACAGTATATTAACAATGGGAAAATGACACATCAGTAATGTGGGCAATATATTAACAATGAAAATAGGAGATATCAATAATATGGACAATATCTTAACAATGAGAAAAATTTTTATTTCCTTTTCTCATTGTTAACATATTGTCCGCAAAACATTTTATTACTTTTTATGAACTTTTTTAAGTTCATATTTTAATCAATCAGATGCATACTGCAAATGCTGGAAATAAAAGTACTTATAAGAAGAGAAATGTAAATGAGTTCAACTAACTAAACATTTGAGGTACATTATTTAAAACAATTAAATCATCAACATTATATGTTTTCAGGAAAAAATTCAGTAAAAAAAAAACTTCAAATAAATTTTTCAGATTTATAACAAAATTTAAGCAAGAAATTTCTAATTACATCTGCTAATCGACGTAGAGTAGAAAATTGTGAGTAGCTTATTCTTATAAGTAAAAAGTTTGTGCAAAATAAGATTTTATTGCAATATTTCATTGATTTTTACAACAAAAAGTTTTGATTATATGTTGAATACACTTATCTTATCTAAATACAAAACAATGTTTTAGAAAACATATAAAAGTAAACAAATATTTGTTTTATGTTAAAAAATTAATAAATGGGTCTAAGTGGTTTTAAACCGCCTATTGTTTTTAAATTAGTAGTGCCAAACTGTTGCAATCGTATGAAATTAGAAATCGTATTATTGGATAACTAGAGAATCCCGTATTTGCAAAATAATATAATTTCTTTTTGGAGCCTAACAAGTGAAGCCTATCTGGGGGTTTCATGTTTATGCCCTGTACATCTGTATACGATTATGTCCCATAAGCCAGAATGTATTTTTAGTAAACTGAATTGGTAAGAGACGAAGGTACGAACCTCCATATAATAGCCTCAGAGGAACTGTTTAAACATTTTGCGTGTAATATCTAAGGGGAATATAGTAAATTCTAAGTGGGGGATTAAAAGAAAGTTGAATATGTTACATACTTACATTCTAATAAAGAATGCTTTTCATAAAATATCATACACTCGAAACATCATTATTTCTATAATAGATAACAAATAATCACAATATAAAAATTTCAACAGGATTATAATACAAATAATGATAAAGTAAACTTTAGATATTTTCAGTCCCTTGTGATTTTTAATAAATTCTTCAAAATATTTTAAGTTCTTTAATTATCATTAACTTTTATTGAAATTCCTTATAATAAAGCAATTAATCGGAAGTTTATTTTGGCCCACGCCCCTTACCAACTCTCTCATCGCTTTTGAAAATACGAAATGGCAGGGCGCATAGAAAGAGGGCGCATTCAGGCGGCACATCACAAAACAATGGAACTAAGAGCAGCCCCAGTCGAGAAGGATTAAGAAAGCAATTCTCTCTCGTAATTCATCCATTAGTCTTCAAACGGATTTTCTGTGAAAACTTTTACTCGGAATTGTGTGGGCTGAATTTTAATAAAGCCCTGTCGATGGCGCTATTTCCTCAAATTCCTTTCCCCTCGTTAGAAAATAGGAGCTCCTCTGTCACTCAAAAATACTGGTAATCCAGTAAAATTGTTTCCTTTTTCTTTTATTACTAAGCAAAAGTTTAGTGTTTTGTACCTTTGCTTACAAATAACAATGATGAGAAACACAATTTTTAATTGAGTAAATCAAAGATAGTGGATATTTTTCAATTCCTACTATTACTTTACACTATCTCTATATATATCTTGTTCAAATTTTTAATCTTTAATAAAATGCTTTTTCATTCATCCACTCAAGTTTAAATACATTTTTTTAACTTTTAGTGGATGACAGTTGATGTTACTACATTTTTTTCACATATTAATTCATTCATTAAATTTAATTAATTAATTTTAGTTTTTTTTATATTTAAGTTGTATCTAATAATAGATGGCGCCAGATGTAAGAGGAAAATTCCAACTTTATTTGTAAAGGACTTTTAGTATAGTATAATTTTTTCCGCAATGCACTATGTATCCAATACTTGTTAATATATATTTTTCAGAAATATTTCTGCTTTGTATGTATTTTTGAAAAACTAAAGATGCTACTTTTGGAAAAAGGTAGCTGTTTGGTTGGCAGGCCATTAAATTGACTGTTCTGAATCTATTGCAAGATAATTTTTTAAATGTTTCCAAAATATTTGCTGTCGTATCTCTGAAGATAAATATAACATAAAAATTATTATTTCACATGAATGTGTCCTTTAAACCTTAAACAATCAGGATAATATAATGTTCCATTTGGTGAAAATCTATCTGAAGCCAATCATAGCTAGTCAGTGATATAAACTGGCAACCAAAAAATTCAGGAATTCCTGCGGATGGCATTCCCAGATTGGTTTTCAGACGAAGAGATATATTCATTTTTAAAATATTTCATTCATTCCATTTTGATATATGGTTTAAAACTAAAAAAACACAGCATTTCTTATTGGATATATGTATAATTCTACACAATTTTTACGTAACAAATATTTTTCAAAAGAATATTTAAGCAATATATCATGAAACAAAGCATTTATTGTGGCACTGAAATGTTTAAAAAGGCAAGTCTTCCAAACATTGACCTATTAGTCTTCAATCGGATATAAATACTAAAACGTTTTATTCAAGTACGCGGATTGCATTTTAATAAAGTCTTCCGACTTTTTCCTGGGACTGTTTCTTGCTTGGTTAAGCAATGAAAACTCTCTCTGTCACTCAAAAGGCTTTGCTTCCTTCCAGTAATTTTGTTTTTTTGTCTCTTTGTGTACTTTTTAGAAAGAGATTGCTGTTTTGTATCTTTGTTTGGAAAAATAGTAGAAAACCAATTCGTTTATTTCGCAGAGGAATGGAGGTCTTTCCTCTGATGTGAAGAAGTAGATTGAAAAGTATCGATGCCACAGTTTTCAGAGCATTGCGAGTGACGAAAGTGAAGTTGCGTAAATACAATTATGGTAATGTTATTCAATGTCTTGTTGGACATTCTTTCGGCCTTCTTATCGGGCAGATATAAAATACGTAAAAAGTAATGAAACCCAGAGTTTTTCAATTTTCTAGAAAGGCTATATTTTCGTTAAGGTTACAATACTCCTATTGCAGGTAATGTGTATGGTTAAGTTTTGTTCACTACTTATAGGCCACAGTTCTGTATGTTTGAATAATTTTAAGCCACCAAAACCAAACAAATCATTTATCTATTTGTTTTACAATTCACCACACCAACGATAATTTTTAATTGTTTTAAATAATATCGAAGATTTGAGAGAGACCTTTTTTTCTAAAATATTTTGAAATAAATTTCTTAAATAATTTCGATATTCTGAAAAAAAGTGTTTCCTTTCTTCTTGAGATTTTAAATGTGCTTTTAGTTGGGACGATATTAATGGCTATTTTAGTTATACATTAAAATATATTTGGAAGCATAAATTTTAGTCTGTAATGAATTACAGTGAAATACTTAAACAACTTTTAAAAATTTTATCGTGAATTTTTAATTTATTAATTATTGCCAATTAATTAATTGAATATGAAACAACACATATTTTATTAAAGCAATTTTTTTTTTTTAATATTTAGATTTTTCCCCAAAGATATTTATTTGAATACATATATTTTTGATTATGAAGGTATTATACATAGTATATTGATGATGCATATTATTGCTTTACTACATCACAAATAGCATCAATTTAAAGTATGTTTGCAATATCACAATGCTTTTTGTCGTTTTTGCAAATGGAAAACTTAAAATAAATTTTAAATACTATAATTTTTTTCGGCAAATGCCCCACATATATTATTATATATATGTTAGATGATAATTAAAAATTTAATATTAGTCTTTAACATATAAGCATTTACATAACTAACCATTTAAAGAAACATATTTGGATATCATTACTGAAGATTTACAACTTTCTTGTAAAGGGCGTATTTAATAAATTTTTAAAACCTAATTCAATTATTAACTTTAAAAAAGTTAGCTACTTAAAAATGATTAATTTTTAAAAGTAAATAAATTATTAACTGAAAAATTAACAACTTCAAAAGTTATTAAATTTAAAATAAATTATTAACTTTAAAAGATAAATGAATGATATTTAACCTAATCTTATTTTACGATCAATAAGAAAAAACAACTATTTCAACCACAGGAAAAAAGCATAATTTTTTTTTTTAAATTAGGGATACTGACAATTAAAATATTTAATGTGCATCACATATACAAAATTAAAAATACATTTAAAATTTATCCCATTATATTATTTGAAAAAACTGTCTATTTATTTGACTATTCAAATATTTTTTAGAAAGTAACATTTTTTCCTTATTTATCCTTTTAATTAATATTTGCTATCGTAAAATAAAAAAAAAAAAAATGTATAATAGTGCTTCATTTATACATAGTTGAAAAAGGTTTTATTAAATAGGGAATAAATTTCAAAAGAAAGTACGCTCTGGAAAATAAATTAATAGTAAAACATACGCAACACCCTAAAAGATAAACAACATCATTCCAAATTTGCCTCAAAAGAAATCCACTGACTAAGTAAAAAAAAAAAAAAAAAAAAACAATAACAAGCAGAATGGTATATTTTAGTTACGAACATCATGCAAACAAAAATAACAACAGCATCGAAAATGATGAAACTCAGAAACTTTTCTCTAGAAGTAGTGAAAGAAAAAAGAAGAAGAAAAAAAAAGAAAATCTATTAGCATTGATTTCCATAAAAAGAAAACGAATGTAATTTGCGACTGAAACCACACGTTTTTTTTTTCTTGGTATTTTTTGGTCTCTTTCGCATACTCCAAAACGAGCGGAAATATATCTATATCTATACATATATATATTCATCCATATATGTATGGGGAAAAGGCTGGCAAAAAAAAAAAGATTGGTATGGATGGTGTAATTTGAGCTGGTAGATAAGAATCTATTACTTGGAAAACTTCTGCTCTGCTGTCATGAATTCATTACAAGTTCTTGCAGTGAGAGAGCAAATTATGTGAAGAGTACAGATCGGAAACGAGCCTTCGGGGTAATTTTTTTTTTTTCCTTTTTAAAATGCAGTGGAAAATCAATACATGAGCATAAAAAAATGACCGTGAGGAAAATTTTTGCGTTGTTTTATTGATTCATATATTTGGTATACGAGAGAAAAAAATTAGCTAATATAAGTATGAATATAAAACCGAGTGCTTTGGACTCGGGCCTATTGTTTTTCACTTCATTAAAATATATAAGTCCAAGAAAAATCTATTTATTGATAAAATTTTAAGACCGGAAAAATAAATTGGTCAATGCAATTTTTCCGTTAAAAATAAACGAATTCCAATTATGAATCTGTGGTGAAGTGAAAAAAATCTATATTTTTATTATTTAATAATTTTAAGGATGCACTGAATTTATGTGTATAATTCATACATACTGATTCAGATATAATAATTTTTTGTTATCGGTATTCAAATACAAATGTTGAGGTGCATTGATTATTAATATTTTTTATGAATTGAAATAAATAATTCATTAGGAAACTTGTCAGAATTGCTTTGTTAATTTTCATTTATAGATTGCCAATATTTTTTTTTTCCTTTGTTACATACTACTACTAGTACTACACCACACCATTGTGCCTAGAGCTGAGTTGCCCCTTTACAGTTTGGAAATGATATATGTGAGAGAAGTCTGAATGGGCTCTGGACACTCTATGCTCTACTATGAGACCGGGACCTACAGCTTAAAATGATTCCGAGCCACTACAAACATCCATGATACCGACGGTATTCGAACCCGAAAACTGTGATACTGATCGCTAGAGGCGATCAGGCCCCTTTGTCACATGGTGAAAAAAGGATTCCTCATAAACAATGTCAAAATTCAATACATAATTTTTCTGTTAAAAATATTTTTATGACTGATTAGTGGCTAATAGAAGCGCGTATTGTAGTGTCAATTTCATTAACGAGTTGACTGGGCTTAAGCAGCTTGGTGGATAGGTAGTTAGTATTTCGAGTGCAAAACTTGACAAGCGATCCTAAATCGAAAATTATGGTCTGTGTCGGAGATAGGCCGTATCTGTAAGAGTGGTTGACTATTCCTTGAACCCGAGATGGATAGCAAAGTTTGAATGCACGCAGTCGCATTGTCGTCACCTGGAGTGCTTCATCCTCCTGCACACGTTTTTACATAGCGTATTTTTATCGTCCGATATTTTTTTTCTCCCTAGCCTCGTATACTCATAGGGAAACATTATTACAGATACGCATGCGCAATTTTCTATGAGCATGCGCGGTAGGGAGAAAAAATATCGATAAAAATACGGTATACAATAACTCTCTATTATGACAGACGACGCGGAATTAAACAACAATTCATCCTCAAATTCTCCCATTATTAAACTGCTATACGAATGATAAAAAATAATACCATTGGAAAGTACTACAATGCAGAATAAGTAACAATATAAAGACAGTATTTTTGTCGATTAGTTGCAATTTAAAAAAAAAGATAAAAATATAAGCTAAATATAGATTAGCTGCAAAAGAAAAAAAGAGCTAGATATAGATTAGCTACAGTTCAAACAGATAAACTAGCTATCAATTAACTGCAATACAGTAAATGATAAGCTGTAAAACAAATGTATAAGCTGCAATACAAAAGGTAAACTACAATTCAGAATACGCTATAAAAACAACTGTATAAACTGCAGTACAGAAGATAAACTACAATTCAGAATAAGCTGCAGATATACAAAATAATCAAGTTATAGATTAGCTGCAATAAAAAATAATATAATCAATGCTATAAATTGCATTATAGAAAATACAATGTAAGATTTATCAGATGCCATACAGAAGACTAGATCTAAAGCAGATGAGCTTCAATACAGAAGCTGTGAAATATGCTGCAATGCAGAATACATGTTGTAAAATAGACAAAACAATTCAAAACAAGCAACTTTAAAGTGTGTTTGCTCATTATGGTAACTAATTATATAGATAATTTAAGGCAATATGAAGGTAATTCTAGGAATAGCTCTTTAATATAGCAAACGAAAGTGTCAGGCAATTCTATTTCTTCAATAAAGCGAGAACTGGTGCTTGGAGCTACATCTTCCTTCAGAGATCTATTTTTGCACCTCATGATGCATAGTATGTAGTAACAAAACTGCCAAACTGTGAGCTACATTATTTTTGACACAAACCTTTCAATTGCCACTATTTATGTTTTTGGAAAATAAATAGTTAAAATATGCATTGATAACAAAGTAGTCTCATCAGTTTAATATTTTAATCAAAGTTATTAAAACTATACACTTTTAGGGTAATATATTTTTATTTCTTACTTCGTTATATTTTTTGACACATTTTGTCATTCTAAAATATTGTAGAATTTGTATAATTAAATTTTGATCTCGGAAATATTTGTTGAAAACAAAATATAATGATATATATTCAAAAAAAATAATATATATGCACTATTTGTGACCTTCTGATTTGTCCATTTCATGTAGAAATTTTATACTATTGGGTGTATTCACTATATATATTTCTTTGATTTGTGGCTATTTAATAATATAAATTTATTTATCCGCCAATGCAGTAAGCATGTATTAAGCACATAATATTATTTTTTACGTTCCCTATTCGGTTTTTTTAATATCTAATAAATAGGTTAATTTGAAATGCATTTTGAAGAAATTTGGAGAACAAATTCAATTTGATAAACAAGATTAAAAATATAATCTGTGAAATCTTTGAGTTTTTAATTAGATTTATTTACATTTCAAATAATCTGGCGTATTCTCTATATATTATCTGCAAAATTACTAATTTAATAAAATATTTTATTTCTTAACATTTTTTCATATGATTTATGAGAAATATTATTGGACTCATATTCATTTATAAACCTGAAGGCTGAAAAAAATATAAAACTGAAACATTGAGAAACCAAGAACTATTCTTACTAATAGTGAGACAGAAACATAAACCAAACAGCATATATAGTTTATTTTTCATTTATCGAAGTGCAATGTCCGGGTTTTTGCTGTAGTAGAATGAGAAATTTTAACCATAAATTCCAATAAAATTCCAAACAGTTCCCCATTCTGCTCCTACTCTATTTTCAAATGATCTGAACACATTCTTATCTGCTTGCTCCCAAACTTAAAGTTTAGCTTGAATTCTTTTGCAAAAGCCATAAAACAATAAATAATGACGTAAAGTTTTGTTTCCAAAATAGGATATATGTTTTTTCAGATGATTTTAAATGTAAAAGCAACTATATTATTTCAGATAAAATGAATTTTTGCCTTTCTTGATTTCAGTAAATCTAAATATAATAATATTTTCTACTTCATGAATCTTATAGGCATATTTTATCACTGCCATTTACTTTTTGTTATGGAAGTCATGTCAACTTAATATTCTAACTGCATTTATAGTAGATGGTAAAACTACGATGTTTTAAAAAATGAATTTACGGAAGAAAAACAAATTAATATAAATTATGGTTTAATATAATTTCAGAAATTTAATCATAACATACATTAAAATCCTTTTAGAGCTTTTAATTTACTACATCACGATACTACACATTATTACAACATTACAATTATTTACTACATACAATACCATAAGAAAATGAAATTAGTTTAAATTAATTTAATAATAAATAATACAATTATGTAAATACTACTAAGGGAATTGGCTTTTATTTGGTATGTTCTATTGTATTGATGAATGAAAATTACCCCATTGTTAAATTTGTCTGGTTTAGAACAAATTTTTTTTGTGTTGTTTGTTACACAATGCTTATTCTCAAATTTAGTACTAAATAAAGTTTATTTTCAAAAAAAATATATTGTTAAAAATGAACTGGAATGCCTATTTTTTAAAAAAATACTTTCTATTTTAATGTATTAATATTAATACATTAATTATTTTAATTAATTATTTAAATAAATTT
This sequence comes from Caerostris extrusa, assembly GCA_021605095.1. Classification (NCBI taxonomy): domain Eukaryota; kingdom Metazoa; phylum Arthropoda; class Arachnida; order Araneae; family Araneidae; genus Caerostris; species Caerostris extrusa. The sequence goes on along the minus strand of BPLR01000015.1, from coordinate 85,910 downwards.
TGTAGAATTAATCGAGAATTTTATAAATTAATAATAAGCAATAAAGTCATAGTTCATAATTCATTTTCATTTAAACACAGTCCATTTAAAATTAACTTTTGTTATTTCAGAAACAGTGCAGAATACCTCATTTCCCTCAAACATATAAATTTTTCCGTCTGTTAGTGTATATGTATAATTAAAAATTATTAACTGGTTGTTCTAATAGATACATTAAAAACACACACACACTAAACAGATAACATACATCTACAATAAATATTCAACATGGTAGATGTACAACTCATGTATAGTCATTTAGTGAGTGTAAGAATATATGAAAAATACTATATCAATGCAATCAATAAATAATTAAAGTTTATTTATAAATATTTATTGATTTTATTGAAATTTTATATACAATTACCTTTACCTTAAACCTATACAGTTAATATTTGTGTTACAGTGCTTTAAAGATAATCACTGAACTTCTTAAATCATTCAATGTAAAAAAAACGATTATTTTAGCATTCTTAAGGTAAATTTATTTTTAAAATTAAATTTATTTATATTTTAAATTAATTCTTTATTTTTAAATTTAAGGCAAGTTTCAAAACTAAAAAAAAAATGAAAAATTTGTAGCGATAGAAATCGCTTGTTCCTTAATATATTAATTAAATATATTTATTATATATTTAATATATAATAAATATTAAAATATGCAGTTAAATAAAAAATGAAATTAAATTTAAATGATTGAAGAATAGATTTAAATGAAAACTAAAGTCAATACAGTAATGCAGATTACTTTAGTAATTAATTAAATATTCTACAATAACGTAGAACATTTAATAACTAAATTATGAAAAATATTGAATCGATCATTATTAGAGCGCATTCTTTCGTGAAATAACTGTTCCGTTCATTGCGTATCAAATAATGCGTATTATATTACGTATATAGTTTTATTGTAATGTTAGGATACGGTTTAGGTCCAGCTTTGATTCAATAGAGTTTAATATTGGAGCATATTCTATGAAATCTAGCTGACTTTAATTAAAAGGTCTTTGTCATACCCAAATGTAACGATCCTGAATGGAATCCAATGTTAATGAATGGAAATACAGATCAATGATTTTATGATGAAAGGTAATTGATAAGGATAATTGATAGCATTAATATTTAATGAGCCTTATCGCACGAACGCTTTCTTAATATATCAGTCAATGACAAATTAATAAAGCGTATGCATAAGAAGTGCATATTATTAATACATTAATAATAAACAGATAGTATTATATTTTAATATAGAACTACCTTTGATACTAATAAAATAGTAATATGTAATTAAATTTAACTACATATAACATATAGTATTATTTCGAGCTTATTTCAATAATGATCATATATATGAAATTGTTTACAATGATTTTATTGGGATTTATTACTCTTTAACATATACTACTGAATCTACTTTATTAACAATTTATATAAGATCGTAGTATTTTAGTACGAATCATATAGATACGTACGACAGTAGTAGTCTGGTACGAATTGTGTATATACGTATGATCGTAGTAGTCTGGTACGTATATACGTACGATCATAGTAGTCTGGTACGAATCGTACGAATGTTTTATAAATATTTCTGTCAGTGACAAATTTATAAAGCGTATGCATAAAAATTGCATATTACAAAAACATTAAACAATATTAATAAATAAACATCTTCCAATATAGAACCACTTTTGACACTAATAAAGAAGCAATGTTACTAAATTTAACTGCACATAACATATAGTATTATTTCGAGCTTATTTCAGTAATGATCCCACGTAGGAAATTTTTTTTTAAATGATGTTATAGGGACTTATTCCTTTCTAACATAAGCTATTGAATCTACTTTATCAGCAATTTATAAGACAGTAGCTTTCTGGTAAGTAATGCATTTGGTCTGCTCTGAATAATTTTAGTTCAAATTCCTATAAGAAATGTCGAAACAAAAATTTTATTTGAAAGCGTTTGTTTAAAGGATGGATATGTTAAAACCGTGGGATAGAAAGTCAGCTCAATGATTGAGCGAAGGAGTTCAAGAGGAGTGAATCAACAGATATTAGTGGTATTTCAGCAAATTGTAGCACAGTGTGAATATCGTGTAACAGGCTTCCTTGATATACCTATAAAACGGTGACTTTGGAAAATATATTTAAAAGAAATAATGATTTAGTGGACAATACCATACCATTTGACAACACAAAAAATGACAGAATATTACTCATATTGAGATGAAATGATATGAGTTATACAAGATATACAAATTCTTATTTCAGGCAATTTTAATGACAATTAATTTTCATACATAATTAATGCAAGACAAAGTTTGTTGCTTAATGTTTTAACTCTTTAAAATATAAATAATAGGAGTTGAAATATATAACGAAAATATAATAATATAATAATATTTGCAAAAAACAATTACATTATGTGCCTCACATGACAAATGCATGTACATTAAAATTAGATGAAATCTTTGTTAAAAATATAAATGATACATAGAAGAATTACTTTATATTGAAGAAAAAAAGGAAAATTCGTTTATAATTGTTATGTATTCCAAATACTCTTAAGTGAATCAGTAATCATTTTTTGATTGAGAAAAGTTTAATTGTTAAAGAATTAATTAACTAAAGAATGCAAAGAAAATTGGTTGGTAATTTTCTGTCAATTGTTTATTGGTAAAAATTAAAATTATCCTAGAGATAATTTTTCTTGGATTTAATGAGAGTCGTTGTATTATTTGTATTAAATTACATTTGCAAACAGATTTTCATTTTCGTGCAATTTATTGAATTATAATTAAATATATTAATTCTATTAGTTCATACATTAAACTGCAATTTCGTAATAAAAGATTGTACCCTGATTTATAATTTATTTAGTTCATAACTAGAAATGTTTTTCTTTAATTATAATGATCACTCATAAATTAGAACAAATTTTTGTTGCTTTGAAAATTTTACAAAAGGTTACAAATTTAACATTTACAACAAATATTTATGCTGAATAAAATTATTTTTAATTTAATGACGTTTAAACATTTTTAGATATTGTGAGTGGGCTGAATGTCAGAAAACTTTCTGATAAAAATTTATCTATTGAATTTTGAATTTAAATTATTTTTGTACAGCTTTTTATTTATTTTTTAGATAAAAATTAGTATAAATAATAATAAAAAATTAAAATACATAATTTCAATATTTTTTAAGCTTTCTTAAGATAAAACAAATAATTTATTAAATTAAAAATTTCTAAAAAATTTAATTGTAAATTTAAAATGGTGTTATTTGTGTCAAATGACATTTTCAACATTTTTAGTGAAAGCATTGCTCAAAAATGATATTTTATGTAATTAAATCAGTATTTTATTGCATGTTAATTTTTTAATATGTGTCTTCAAAAATAAAAATATTCTTATTTTCTATACATTAAATTAAACTATGGAATATAAATAAATAGTCATTTCTACTTTCTTTCATATAATACATTCATTGATATTTCAAAGCAATTTTTTTTTGTATAAATGTTCTATGTCTAAATAAAATAAGAAGCGTTTTACATAGAATTTATTTGGTATTATGAAAAATAATTACTTTAAAAAGTACTTTTCATTATTTATTATAAAATAAATTATATAATATCAAATTATGTTTATACGTTTTTAAAATCTGGTTTAAACCAAATGAATACTTTCAATTTCGTAGACTCGAATAGTAAAATAATATCTCCGTATATTGCATTAAAAACTTATATATATAATGCAAGCATGGTTAAAATTTATAATTTTTTACTTTGGATATCACATAAAATGTTAATATTTTTTATAAGCATCTATATTGATATTTGCACTGTCGTAAAAATTTCTTAGATTGTTTACATAAATAAGATTATTTTTGTCCTAAAAGTTGTTTATCCTTTTACAATAACCTTTTAATATACACATTCAAGAGTTAGCATACTAGTTGATATACAAATTTGTTTGTTTAGACTTAAGAATTTTTATTAAATATCTATGTATTAGATATTTTTTAAGTAAACTTATATTTTTTTGCATAGCCTGCAAAAATACTTTTGTATCATAATTTTTTTGTTTAAAAGATAATTAAGAATAAACAAAATAGCAGATCGTACAATAATGAGATCTTTTTTTAATCATAATAATGAAATAGTTTTTTGCTAATAATCTAGCTACTTTTATTTATTACTATTAATAATTAATGCATACTAATGAAAATATAATTAATAATAGTCATTCATATATATATATATATATGGATGATAGATATGTATGTATATTATATTTATTTTCTATGTATACATAGAAAATAAAAAAATATATTAAGCATAAGTTGAAAATTTATAAATGCAATAGATAAACCATATATATATATAAATATTTGCCTTTAATTACATATATATATATATTTAATTAAAAGGCAAAATATTAATGCAATTTTAGATTAAACTATCTATAATAAATATTATATATGTAAACATTAATATTTTGTGTGAAAAAGTTATTTTTAGTCAATAGTGTGAAATATAAAAAATATAATTATGGAAATAAGAAGAAAAAAAAAACAAAGCAAATATCATTATTTCCTAATTATCAATATCTAAAACTTTTTTATTGAATTTTTATTTGTAAAAAGTATCATGAAACTTTTTCATCTTATTTCATCACATTCAATCTTTTCATATTATAATAATTCATTAAATGAAGAATATGAAAAATACTTAGATTTCTATTAGAGAAACACATAATTATTCTTTAGTTGTATTATGTTACGTTTAACTTATTCATTATTTTTTTGCAATGTCTGGAGTTCTTAAATTCAGAATCTCTGTGTATTATTAAAAACACATAGTACATTAATTTTAAATTGTCACAAAATATTTATACAATGATATTAAAATTTATTAAGAAAATATTCAAATTGAATTTTTACTTTTATAAAATGCTACAAATAGCATAGTTTATAAAGTAATTTCTTCTAGAAATAATATATTTTTAGTTGCTATTGAAGAATAAATATTGCAAGATCTCGAAATGAATTGTTTAAATTGTCTTTAATTAGTCATCATTTGTAGTGATTCATTACATTTACTACTGTAAGCCTCTTTTCGGCTTTTAATCAAACAATATATAAAAATAAAAGGAAATATGAATTTGCATGATTGATGTTCTAAAATTTCTTAGGGATATAATATATATATCATTTATGAAGTGAAGCAGGGGCTGATGGCCGAATGGCTAGCGCTCTGGCGTTCGGTACCACAGGTATCGGTCTCATATCCCGGTTTTGCCCATGGGTGTTGTAGTGGTTCGAATTCACTTTAAGCCGTAGGTCCCGGTCCTAATAGGATCGTAGAGCGCTGCAGGGGCATTGTTACTCCGCGTCCGTAGCTTACCATCAAGTTACACGCGCCCCTGGGTAATGCAAAGTGAGTAACATTGGTACAGCCCTTATGGCGAAGATCACGGTCTATTTGCCAGCTGCATTAGAAGAAGATGAAGTGAAGCAAGTTCATCAGTCGCAATGCAAGTATATAGGAAGTACATTTCAAGTGACGCATGTTTGCAATTGCAATCCAGAATATTGTTTTAACAGAATGATTCTTTGTGTTTAGAAATGAATGTCTATAAAGAAGATGAGACATTACAGGATATTTTGCGATATGAACATATAGGATGTTTAGTGGTTGAAGGGTGTTTAGTGGTTGGATTTCAGTTACAATAATTTATGGACAGAATGCCCAATAGTATACATAGTTTTTCTTGATTGATATAAATTAGGGCTTCACAAAACAGGATGATTATTTCATTTGTAGAAAGAGCATTTCAGAGTTTACAATTTATTTAGGTCGATTTATTCTAAGTGGTATCTTAAATGTCTCTAGAGTCTCTAGGTTCTTGATGTGGCAAGATTTTACACATGAAGATTGGGGTTCATTATATGTGATAAAAAAAAAAACTAAAAATCCGGGTGTTCAGTTTCATCATATTCTTCTTTTTGTCGAATAATTTAATTTGAATAACCAAATAATTCTGTAAATTTGTTTTTAAAAATTTCTAAATTTTATTCGGGGAAATTCTTTAAATTTCTTAGTTACTAATCCTCAAACTGCAAATATACAATGTATACAAATATACATTGTAGTAATATAACGTTTTTACTACAAATATACATTGATGTTTGAAATAAAAGATGATTAGTAAATTTTGTCGGTTTATGCAAATTTGTTGGAAGAAGGATGAAATTTAGGCTTATAAAGATAGCGTTGAATATGCCAGCAGCTTTCTTTCGTAAAAAAATATCGACGAAACTTTAAATATATCGAATTTCTTTGTAACATTCGATAAAATTGAGAAGTAAATAGTTAAAATAAGTAACCACCAAAGTTTTGACGGTGGAATTAGGTGAAGAATCTTTAGCTGCTTGAAATTAGACCAAATACCCAATATTTGCTTACCACAGTGAGGAGTTACATGAGTATAATGAAATCTCATCTCTCGCGCACTTCAAACTTCACAGTAAATCAAGTTTCAAGGTTAGATCATTCTATGTGTAGGTAGTTTACAGAAGGCTAGATGAAAAAGTTTGCTGGAAGATCTGTCATTTGCATCCCATTCAAATCATCACAGAGGAGAGCCTGCTTAGTATTCTTTAGACAAGATCATCTCTGGACCAGATATTACAATTAATTGGCATTTTACTTCAGCATAAGCAATTATTATTGATGTGCCTTCGTCTGAAGAAAATTTATGATCTCCTATCTTCGAAAATGAGGCTATCCAGCAATTTTTTTTTTTTTTTTTCATTTAAACCATTTTTAGGTAAGTGTTATAAACCACTGTCTTAAATTTTGTGAATATTTGTTAGGATGTTTCGTAAACAACAATACTATAAAATCCATTATGACTTCTAAAACTCTAAACACTCATAATACAAATTATTGATAAAAACTCATCAATGTAGATGAATTACTTTTAAAAAAGAAAGAATCATAACTGTTATGACCGAAGGAATTGAATCATACTTTTACAAACGACACAAATGCGATATGAATAAACATACATCAAAATGTGGACTAATAAATGAAAAAAATACTTGATGATGAAGTTATAGAAAAAAATAGGCTAGTTTCACATAAAAAAAAATTAATAACTAATTGCGCTACTGAATTAGTAACACAGTAATTTATTAATTGGCTGTAATATTTTAACTTCCTAGGAAATATAAAAAAATCTGATAAATGTTGTTTGCTGTTTTTTACATAATTTTTTTTCCACTATCTTAAATTTATAATTATTTTTCGAAAAAAAAAAAAAACATTTGGGCATTAAAAACGCTCTTCAATGTTAAAAACAGTTTTTTTTCATGGTTTTATCAACAGAACTTGATTGGAATGTAGCGCATTATAGAAAATTCGAATCAAATATGAATATATTATTTTTCTTGAAGTATTTTTTTGTGTAAAAATTATATTTACACGATATACTTCATTGGGAATTGTAGGCAAAATTACTCTACTGCAAAAAAAAGTAAAAGATTGTAAGAAGCAATATTACCCAAATAAACCTATAATATCATTTAAATTATTATATACCAACTTTATTTGAATAATAATGATAAAAATACATATAAAAAATCTTAAAAATGAACAAAAAAATAAAAAATTAATAACAAAAAAAAAAAAAAAAAAACACTGTTAAAAATCTCAAAATGAAATATTTTTTGGAATTAAAATACGTTGTATATAAAAATATTAATAAATAAAAATGATAGATATTAATGAATTTTTTAATTTCTTTAATTTGTGACTAAATATTTATCTCTTTTCGTGAACTTTATGTCAAATTTTCATTTCACAATCTGTGCTAATTGTTAATATAAACACTTTAATAATTTGCTTTGACAATGTTCATCAAATTATACAAAATGTATAAATATACAAATAAGTACAACAACACAAATTATAGAAATTATATTTAAAAATTTCTCTCCCTCTCTCTCTATATACATAATTTACTATTTAATAGTAATTTAATGGCATTTTTTAGGAAAGACATGATACCTTTAATAAAATTAAAAAAAAATTTACTTAAGATTGAAAACTTAATACCGATTGTTTGTGGTATGAAACTTAAAATTCCACCATTGATATGTATATAATATGAAGAATACTTAGGCTTGCATAAATATTCTATTTTAACAATATAATTTTATCAATAAAAATAATACTAAATTTTTATTATAATTAAAAATTGAAACAAATTAGTTTCTTCTGATTGAAGAAGTTTTGTTATACTCTATGTAAAGATGATAATATATAATGAATCTCATTTAAATCGATATCTACAAAAGAAAATTATAATTAATATTAGCATTTTCTTTATCAAAATCTAACTTGATAAATGAAAAAATGTGATATTTTGTAAAACAAATAAATTAATTTCTTTTTAAAAAAGCCCAATTACATTGATGCAAGGAACAGTAATGGAAGTTTATTAGCAGTTTTATACCTCGTTTACTAAATTAGTTATAGTTCCAATGCGTGATAGCGTGTTAAATGTCCATGATCCTTCTCTCCATTTCTAATTCATCATTTCCGTGGCTCGGAGTAATCAAATACATTTCCTGAATAAAGTTCATATTTCTTGCTCTCGCATTAAGGTAGATATTTTCTTCTTTTTTTCTTCAGAAATTGAAGAAAACGTAACGTGTTATTACGTGTAATCTTTTCTGTTGTGAAGCAAAGGAAAAGTTCATTTTCATAAAAAATGTGGAATTAAACGAGAACAAATAATTTTGACAAATAGTTTTGGCATGGAAAATGGAAGTAAACTCTTTATCATTTGCATAATGTAATGTAATGAGTAAATATTGTTAGTAAAAATCTAATTTTCTTAATTATTTTAGTATAACACATCTTTCATTAGTATGTTTGCTTAAATCAAAAAAACCCTGTAACACTTTGGAGAAATTGTTTTTAAAAACCTAATCGTTGAAGAAATATACATTAGTTTTCTAAAGGCAAAATTTCTTGAACATGGAAAAATCAAGATCACCTAGATGCCGGTCAATAAATAAAAATATTAATTATTGCTTTCTGAAGTTACATAAAATAATTAGGAAATATTATTTCTTCTTAATTTTCAATTTAAATGTCTTAGCAAATTTTTGTAAAAGCATATAGTTTGTTTAGTTTGATAAAATAAATGTTGTTTATTCAATGTAATTGTAAAAAAAAAAATTGTTTATTTAAAGCAAAAAAATGTTGTTTATTTTATTGAATTTAAGATATATTTTTTTAATATATTTATCTAATATCCAGTTAATTAAAATATGGAATTATTAATAAATGCATCATGATTAAAAATGCAGTGTATTAAATAAATACTTTCTTTTTAGAGAAATTACGTTTCTTAACTAAAAATCGTTATTTTTTTGGAAAGAAAAAAATCATTTACATATTTACACTGTCTATTAGTAAAAAATATGTATCTAAAATAACATAAAATATAGAAGATAATGGGATATTTGTAGTGTAATTTGAGCGTTCCTTGTAATCTTCTTTGTAAAAAAAATTATTATTTTTTTTCTACCAAAAGACAAAAATATATATGTACTGAACATGTTTATGATATTTTTAAATATTATTTCGATAAAATATTAATAAATTTAATAAACATAAAATAACTATTAAAAATAAATGAATTAAATGTAATTATTTAATACAGAATTGTTCTTCACATTGCTATATTGCGATTCGAATTTGGAGAGCAAAATATTATACAAATGCAAAAATATGATGTGCTACTTTTATAAAAATAATAATTATTTCCTAATAATATTCCTTCTTAAATCCTTTCAACTTCTTATAAAATTCAAAAAATAAAAATAAAACATATAATATTTTAACTAGAAATTTGTTAGTTTATATTTCATTTTCAAAATGGTTTTAATCATAATTACTATACAAATAAAATAAATTATATTCATGAATTAGAGATGACAATATTTTGTTATATAAATAGTTCCCACAATTTTCTATAAACTTTTGAGTCTTGTTTATATTTAACAGATATTAGATAAATCATAAAAAGAATTCGATTTACATGCTAATTTTGTAGCCTGCAAAAATTGTTTAGTCTTTCTAATATAACTTTTGAACAGTAATATTTCTATGTTTTACAGTGAACAAGATGATAAATAATTAAAATAAAAACTGCTGCATGTTAAATTTTTTTTTTTAAATATGTGTTCATACTTCCGTGCCTATTAAGTTGTTAATAGGTAAAATGTGAAAAATAGCTTTTATAATAAATAATTTCGTATTTATAGTTAAAAATTTTTTTTATCATGACAGTGGCATCATAAGGGTGATTAAATTTTTGTTCGCTTTATTGTGATATTCAGAGAAATTTCTAGTTCTCTCGTTTTCTTGTGAAACTACAAGGTATTAGATTAAAAGCATAACCGACCTGGCCCGAAGGCTTGCGGTACAGAATTACAAGGTATTCAAAAGTATAACCCGTCCTGCCCGAAAGGCTTGCGGTAGCTGAATGACCAGAAGCACGACAGTATCCACTCAGGGCTACTCGGATTGCGCCTTATCCGGTTCCACGGATAGGGTGATATGTAATAAGTACAACGCACTCACCGCTTATGGATGCCCTCAACTGGGCTTACTGTTACTCCAGAGCATGAACGAACACGTTTTAGAGCGTGTCGAGCACACCCGCGGAAACTTGCGGATCTCTTGGACGTTTTAAGTGACGTTACCAGGGGGTGCCAAGGGGAGGTGCATCCACTTCGCCCCCCAGAACTACAAGGTATTCAATAAAGTTTTACCGGCCTGCCCAAAGGCTTACGGAGACTGCATGGCCAGAAGCGCGACAGAACCTACTAGTGCTACCTGAATTCCGCCTTATTCGGTTCCACGGATAGGGTGATATGTAATAAGTACAACACCCCCACCGCCTTTGGCTGCCCTCGACTGGGCTTGTTTTACTGGCATCGACGTTCACGCTGTAGAACGTTTTAAACACCCGCGGAGATGTATGGATCTCTTAGCCGTCTTAAGGACGTTACCAGGGGACACCACGGGAGGTGGATCCAAGTTCGCCCCCAGAACTAGGTATTCCAAGTAGTTACAAGCGACCTGTTTGCAAATAACTACATGGTATTCAAGAATTTAAACCCGACGGAGATGTGGCCAGAAGGATCAGAACCAACTCTTCCACGAATAGCCGTCTTAACTGGGCTTGTTGTACGGGCATCAACGTCCACGCTACAGAACGGGAGAACACTCGCAGATGTATGGGTCCACGTCTTAAGTGACGTGGGGGCACCACGAGGAGGTGGACCCAAAAGCGCTCCCCCAGAGCTACAAGGTATAAATGATCCTAAATGTATCAAATCTATTAATGACAAAATGCATCTTCACAGACAGCTTTTACCTTTAGTTAACTTTTTAATAATCACAATTATCAACTTCCTTTGGAAATATGACTTTATTAGAAAATAAGTAATTTCAAAACTTTTTTAAAACTTTTTATTCAAATTTTCAAGTTTATCCTCATTTATTGGTTAAAAATTTAAACCTTTTTATAAAATGAAAAATGTATTTGAAACAACAAAAACTCTTATGATGGGTAAAAAAAGTAAATTTTATTCAATAAGTTTTAAAGTGAGTGATCCGGCTGAAGATTAAAAATTTGCAAAATTGATCCGACATAATCTGAAGGATTAACTTATATATAGGCTTCCAGTTACAGAGAATACCACTGAAATTGCAAACGAAACAAACATATATTTTTTTGTTCTAATGCAGCTGGCAAACACTTAGACAGCTTGGTCTTGGATGCCTTGGTCAGACGCTCACTTTGCATTACCCAGGGGGCGCATGTAGCTTGATAGTAAGCCACGGACGCCGAGTAACAATGCCCCCGCAACGCTCTACAATCCTATTAAGACCGAGACCTACGGTTTAAAGTGGATTCCGAACCACTACAAACACCCGCCGGGATTCGAACCAGTTGATGGGGATATCATCACATGGATATGTGGAAGCACCAAATTTGCTTTGCAATGCATTGTGTTGAAATTCACACACAAAAAAAAAGACGCTACTACAAGAAACTATCATGTGAACTAAATATCAACTCAACTACATAACAAGGTGCTGAGAGATATATACCATAAGAAAAAAACTTCATTTTGGTGATTTTTTTTATGTTTTTAAATTTCGTTAGATATTTTGCAACCATTCTGCATACATATTTATAAGCATATATACTTATAACATCACATAATATGTTAAATACTCTACAGCAAATTTAAGATAATATGTAAGCAAATTAAGATACTTAATACTCACATTTTATAAAATTTATTAAATTAAGTTTGTTTTTCCTGACATGTTTTTTATTATTACTCAAAAGTAAATTTTTATTGAAATATTAGTAATTTTCAACTTTATACTTAACTTAAAATTACATTTTGTATATAATTATAAAACATGAAAGCAAAGTATAAAAAATGGCCATTAAAAATTAAAATAACAATTTGTATCTACATTGAATGTCTCTGTAAACAAAATATAAATCATTTAAATATTCATCGTGAAAAAAATCAAATTATCCACTGTTTTTCATTTCTTCTTCATAGAAATATTTCAAGAAGTTTCTTTTAATTAGAAAAAAATCTCTAAACGTGACAGTTTTTTTATTACTATTAATTATTTTTTTTGCACTATTGATTATTGTACTGATTTTTTAAGAATTATCCTCTTTAATTTTACATTTTACTTAGCAGATGTCGCGTTCCTAAATGCTAATTTATTTCATAGTTCTTAATCAGAAAATGTATAGCTCTTAACTTCTCATTATGAAATATTTTTTTACAGTTCGGTTTTCTTGTATTCAATTCGATTTTTTATTATTTTTTTTATCTTTAGCTAAAAGAATTTTTTTTTTCAAATATGTTAAGTAGGATTTTAATGTGACAGCCGGTATTTTTTTATTTTCCTTGCTGTGTATTTTTGGGTGTAAAGATTCTCAAAAGATTATATTTTTTATAAAGAAAGTAATTATCTGAATATTTCATTTTTTATTAATTCCAAGAAAGAATAAGTTTTAAATTTATATACCCATCTTCTATATATTTTGCTAATAATTTTAATTTTACATTTTGATATCTCATATTTTCTTTTAATTAATTATTAAATTAAATTCTTTTCATTTAATAATTCAATTAATTCATTCTTTAAAAATAAAAATGTAATTATTAGGAAGTAACCATTGTATGAATTTTTTATTCCTTCCTATAAATAATTGTTTATTGTTTTATTTGAAGAATCGTTTTAAAAAAAAATAAATGATGGACATGATTTTAGAATGATTTAGAAAGTATACTTTTTACTGCACATTTCATTTAAATTTTAGTTAAAACTAAAAATAAAACTATTAAAAAATGACACTTGCAATTAAAAAGTCTTGAAACATATGAAAATACATAAATTAAATACTTAAATATATTCTTTTAAATTATATTTTAAAAACAATGACGTATTAAAAATTTAATTTTTAATAAATGTTGTAAAACTTTATTATTGTTAATATTTCTAAAAATATTTAGAAATGTCGTGTATATATAATTAAATTTCATACAAGTGTTGGATATATAGATATTAAACTATTTCACCAAAATTAATTTGAAAATTAATAAAACAATTCTGATAAATTGCCCTTCATCAGAATTTTTATTACTTTTTATAAATATATCATGTACCAAAAATATATTACCTTATTTCATATTCCAAAAATTTCATAATTTTGATAAATATAATCAATATATCAAAAGTGCTTGAGTATTGATGAATTATTGAAGTATCATTTTAGTTTAACATAAAAATGAGTTTGTTATTTATTTAAGAAACTCGCTGTTACTTTTAATACTTTATAACTGATATTACTTTTATTATTTTGTTAAAAAGTTAAATATTATTTAATATTATCTTTGAAAAATTAATTACAAGAAAATTTTTAATAATGTTTTTGTTGTGTTGATACTCCTTGATTTTCATGTTTTCATGACCTTTTCTATATTAAAAAAATAGCTTGTAATATTTTATTTTTAATTAAATTGTGCAAGAAGTCTATATTAAAATTTTGTACGAAATTAAAAAATATAACATTTACGCGTCTTTTCTTTCATGTACTGCTTTGATCGTAATTTTCTCAAAAGTACAATATTTGACTTAAGCTAGATGAATAAATAGTCATTTCATAGGTACGCATATACTGGTGATATTTTTTCTCCAAATGAAGTAATTAAATATTTTTTTCGCCATGTTTGCTTTTTCTTGTTTTTTTTTTCTCATTTGAAATACAAATTCATTTTATATTAATGAAAGAGATATTAAAAAGTTCATATTTTTTCATTATATATAAAATAATACATTGAATTGATAATTTTATTTTATTTTTATTTACTTGTAAAAATATTACAAATAAACTGCAAATGTAATCCCCCATACATGACAGCAATAAAAAATGTAAAACAGATATAAATATTTACATTAAATTTAACGTTAGGGTACATTAAAAAAATATGTTTGCAGTATGCTCTACTTTTCAATAAATTCATAAAACATGTTGGACAAAGTTTTAAATATTTAAAACATTAGTTAAGATGGTAAAAAAAAAAAAATTATAAAAATATCTTAAAAACATTAATTCAACAAAATTTCAAAACATATTTATTAAATAAATATATATTTTTTTTTTACCAAAATATAAAAATAAAAAAAAAAAACTTTCAGGACGCTGTATTTTTTTAATGAAAATCATTTTGATTCACTTATTTTTAACTTATATTTCATTACATTTTATGTTTTTGATCATCAACATTTGCAGACAAATATATAATCTAAATTTCGTGTTTAAGTAACTTATGTAGCTAGAATATTTAAGAATATGTGTACGTTTATTAATTAAAATGCATCTTTTTCTTATAAAAAGTTATTATTTCTTTAAAAATGTTATTTTTCTTTTCAAATATGGTTGTTAAAACCATTGTCAATTATTTTCTTTGAAGATTATCTCTAATACCGTCAATGATATACTGGATCAAAGAATTTACATTAACACCATCAAACGTTACTTTAATTTTAAGAAGATATTTTTGAAGGCATTAAAGCAAACTTCAATATCACTGCTTAAACCTGTCAATTAATTGAGAACTCTAATTCTGAATGTTGCATTAGCTGAAGCTTGGTTATAATATTCTGGTTATATATATATATATATATATATATATTTGATTTAAAAATAATCACAAAATTTTGTCTTAACTTACATTTTTGTCTAATTAACTGATTCTACTGAGTTAAAAAATACCAATAAAAAGTTTTCATTATTGATCATAAAACTATTTCAATTATTTACAATTTCAAAAAATTAACTAATATAAACACTGATGAAAATAAATAAATGAAAATACCTTTCACCCAAATGGTTGTTATTTATTTTAAATAGCGTAATATTGGAATACATACAATATGAAACGAAATAAAAAAATATAGTTTAAAATCGAACTTTTCTTATAACATGTACTTTTATTAGTTACACGTTATTAGTTTTATTAGTTTTATTAGAAACACGCTTAATGGTACATAAGAGTATGACAATTTTTGCATATTAATAATGCATTAGATGATTTCTCTCATACATTGAACACTTTTAAATGTAGATAATTCTTATATCGTTAAATCCCTCTTTTCATAATTTCTTTTTGCACTACCTAGAATTGTAAATTCTATGTTTTACTGGAAATTTACTACACAGCAATTATTTTTTTTTCTTCGTGAGCTCTTAACGTGTTTAATCTTTTTATATCGCTATTCTTTATCTCTTATTTATTTTTACATTCAGAAATGCTGCACTTCTTGCAATCTTTACATTATTAATATGATGAGCTCCACACTTAATTCTTACTACACTACTAAATGGGCACTTATTCAATTTTTTTTTTAGATTCACAGATACTTATACTACTGTAGAGATTTATTTATTTTACACTATCTTAATTCCTCTCACTTAACATATTTGTATCCTTAAACATTTTACAATAAAATGAGAATATTTGAGTACTTTTAATGCACAATCTTAAGGTAAATAGTTACACAAACACTTTGATAGGAATACATTTTCAGTCTTTTAATTTCAAAAACAATTCCCAAATTGTAGTAAAGAAATGCTAATATTTTTTCTTCTATTATATGTTGAATAAATTTTTTCTTTCCTGCTAATTTTTGTTTGCAGTATAATAATACAAGAATGTTAGAAAACTTAAATATGCTGCTAGATGATATTTTTTAAAAAATTTAATTCATATATTCATGTCCTTGAATTTAAATTTTCATCTGATTTAAAATGCTTCTTAACTGTTGGCTGTTTGCAGAAATATTATACTGTAATAATTGCTTTAAATATTATATATTTAAAGCAAATTTATATATAAAGTAGAAAATATTATATAGGATTATATATATATTTATATTTTTATGTAATATAAAATAATATAAAAAAATATTATATTGCTTTAAATATTATATATTTTAAAGATATCAAAATATTTTTTTTTCGAAAAAAACTGTAAAGATTTAGTATTGCTTAAATGCTGACAAATAAATTTCATTACTTTAAATTAATAGAATTTGAACATTTTTATAAGAAATTTATGCTCGATAAACTGCGCTTTTACTTAATGCATATTTTTGATAAAATTGTATACCGTTATGATACAACCATAATATACAAAATATTTGGGTAAGTTCCAATTCAAAAATAGTAAGCTTCATTTAATATATTACAGCAGATATCACGAAATTGATCAAATTCAGAATACGCAAAATTGTTAGGGGTCTATTAGGGGTCACAAACCAATAAAATTATTGGCTCAATTGTAGAGGTAACATTTAATTCTGTAAATTTTGATCCATGTCACGAATTCTATAAGACATCTGAAAAATAATTTTATTTATTTCTAATTTTTTTTTGTCTTATTTCTATCAATTATTTATGAATTTTTAGAAATTTAATAAACAGAAGTTCTCAAATAAATTACTAAAGCTTTTTTGATATCTAAAAATAAATTTTAAAAAATAAAATTTTAAAAATCTATTCGTTAAATTTGATTTCTGCTATTTGTATGCCACCATAGTTCATTTTAAATCACAGGGTATGTGTAATAATATATATTTCAATAAACTCATATATGCATTACACCATCTTGACATCACGTCATGATTCTTTTTGGCAAGGAATGAGTGAATGTCAGAAATTTCTACTTTCCAATTATGTGCACTTTCATGCCAGAAGACAGCAGCTTTAGCCAATCGTGTGTTTCCTGCTGTTCAAAATAATAATGGATTAAATTTTGAATGACTGAGACTAAGAGAAAGCCTGCTTATAGCTCTTGTTTTGGGCATAACAAATATTAGCATTTTTAGTGTAAATATTTTAGTCATTAAATATGTAATTAAATAAAATTTGTAACTGTTCAAATGCAATTTTTTTAAATGTTCTATTATGAATATTATAAACACTGTACTTAATGAATTAACAATATGAAAACGTACAAAGGTTTATTTTTGGCTTGTTTTATAATTAGGGCAAAAAGCAACAAAATAGAGAGATCGATTAAAAAAATGCATGAAAGTTCTTCAAGAAATATATTAGTGAAGTATTGGGCACTGTTTTGTTTTTGGTTTTGCACTGTTTATTTTTGGTTGTTTTATAATTAGGCAAAAGCAACAAAATAGAGAGAGATCGATTAAAATGCATGAAAGTTCTTCAAGAAATATATTAGTATTGGGCACTGTTTGTTTTTTGGTTTTGCACTGTTTATTTTTGGTTGTTTTATAATTAGGGCAAAGCAACAAAATAGAGAGATCGATTAAAATGCATGAAAGTTCTTCAAGAAATATATTAGTGAAGTATTGGGCACTGTTTTGTTCAAGAAAATTTCAATCTGTAAGTTCATATAATTATAATTATTAACATAATGTTCCAACTTATGTTCAGAAGAACAATGTGTTGCTAACGTCTGATAAATCAAGAAAAAATTCCATTTCTGCAAAAGAAATTCACAACAAAATGTTAATTTCTAAGCTTTGAATCATTAAATAAATAAATAAAAAAATAACAAAACTGCAATGATTGTGAAAAATCAAAGGAGAAGTTCAAACTTACGATTTTAATGAATTACGAATACTTATTAGGTATGAGAAACATCAAATTCTAAATCCAATTAAAGGTGAAAAGCCGAGGGAAAAAAGGTAGCCGAATTAAAATTCTCGTTTCTTCAGATGGCACGTGTACTAATTGAGTTCGCATGTTACTCTTTACAGTTGAGTGGTCAAAATTTATTAAAAGATTCTTCCTCATTTGAAACGTAATTACTAAAACACTTCGTTATACTATGGCGTCAAAGTACAGGATAAGTAAGAATAAAAAAAGAAGTTTGCATTCATCATTTCATTTACATCAGCTCATTGAGATAGTATTCCGTCTTTAAATAAACTTAAATCTGGCGACATTTTAATTAGGAAAGTCAAGTATAGAGAGATTAAAGAAATTATTTGATTTTTATTGGAACTCATGTATATTCAAAATTCAAAATTAAAGTTGATCATTAAGGCAAAGTAATTAAACCACGACATCTGAAATAAAGTTTCTTTTTTATTTGAGGGTTTTTTGAGATGTTGTTTCAGTCTATCACTTTTATATCTTATTAATTTTAATGAACAGAAGTTGTCAAATTAATTACTGGATCATGATTATCTTGTTATCACTACAACGAACAGTTGCCTATTATGTATTAATAACAATGTACATTGCTGGCCATCCGAAAAGAACACGATATCATTGATTCGATAAGAGGTTTAATGTATCCATGCAACTTGACATTTCAAGACAATAATACTTAAAGATTATATGAAATTAAAGACATGTTCTTTACTTTTAAATTGTTAAATAATCACCATTTATGTAAATAAATAGTTAACTTAATGTAACTGTAGCGATGTTATTCATAAACACAGATCCATGAAAATACTTATTTTTTTTCTGCATGAAACTGTAGAGATATCCGCCATTAGAACTCTAGCAGCCCAATAAAATTTAACCTTGGTAAAGTTGTCAGAATTAAAAGTTGTAAAATCAAGTGCAGTGCATGTTGTCACCTGACGAGCACAGACTGCAGACATCATTAGTAGCTACACCAATGCTGTGCAAGTGTTTATTAAGAAAATTATGTCCTGTCGACAGTCGGAAATTTCCTGTAAGGAACATACAGAATATTACTTTGGCATTCAAATAAAAAATATACGGTACTACCCATCACAAGTGACGTGATGTCCCTCAAATGGTTGATGTCTATGTACAACACTAGACTAATATAAATAGGAGGTCGAAGGTGCTATTAAAAATATCTTCTGTAAAATCAAACAAATTCGTACATGCATTATGGTTAGAAGATGTCATGAGGAAGTCTTTTACGTGATAGAACGATAGACATTCTCAAAATTGATTATGTTGTGACAATTGTAACCCAAGAGAATCTACTCATAAAAGTGTGTCTTCACTAGCTTGGAAAAGTATTCTAATCACAGATAGATCTCCCTGCAGGTAAAAATAGATCGATACTATTCTACGGGCAACTTTACTCAGCAACTGGGCACTGCAAAGAGAAAACGGACGCCTATTTGTCCGTATTCTGAATGCTAAACCTATTGAAAGCTACTCATTGGCGTACCATATACAGCATTTAGACAGATATAAAGAACACAAGCATTGGCCGCTTCGTCAATGGAATTACGTCCTCTTTTAAGAAGAAAACATTCTAGTCCTTCAGGATAATCTCAACAGATTGGCTAATACACTCCCTAATTATGAAATAGAACATACGACGATACATTTGATAGATGGCATTAGTCACTATTATATCAACCGGATAATGTCCAGTAACTAAAACAGAAGCTCATTAACACTCTTACTTCAACAGCATTGGAATAATCTGGTGTTAGGTATGGATATGGTCTGGTGTTGAGTATGGCAAGAAAACATTGCCGTTTAGAGAGACTATCAATTAAAAATAGATGTTTGTTGCTCTTCCTCTTGAATATACCAAAATTTATGTCCTATAATTTCGAAAAGATTTCATTGTTTAAATTTGTTTTGTATGTTCGCTTATCGTATTTCTTTTTCTTGTATGTTCGTTAATCTTGTTTTGTATGTTTTTGTAGGTTATGTTTTCATCATTCTTTAAATACAAAACACTGCCACTGTATTTTGAATTTCATATCCTCAAGTAATTTCTTTCTGAATTAAAAAAAAAAAAATCGTGCTTACATTTGGACACCGATGTACAGTTTTTATTTTTAAATTAACTTCTTATTACTTAAAGAATAGAATTTGTATTAATACATAATTAGAAAATTATATGAATTCAAAAATATTTTCACTTAACTTGTGAATATGTTCTAAAAAATTAGGAATCTTTACATTGAAAATATGTTCTTCTTCTTTTTAGATGATATTTCCTTAATTTTAAAATTTATTCAAGGAGAAATGTTAACTTCTGTTAGATTAATAAAGTTTTTTGTGTAAATACAAAAACTATGTTAAAGAATATTTTTTATGTTCGGCTTAATGAACACATATTTAGATATATATAAATGAATTATTATATGAATTATAATTTTATATATTTTTTTTAACTTTTTTAATTAATATTTCTTTTTTGAAATTAAACGCCATTCAAATATTTGCTGACAAACATCTTTAATATTTGAAAATTCCTTAATATGGTTGTAAGTTATAGAAAAATAAAAAACAATGCAATTGAATAAAAATAATGCATTATTATTTTATTTATTAATTATAGCATTTACAATATATTGTATTTGTAATATATATTATTTTTAAAATATTAAATTATATTTTGCCCTGTATATCTATATTAATAAAATTACTATTTTTTTAAAAATATATTTATTTATTTGTATTGTAAACTTCATTGTGACAGATAACCTTCACTGTACCATAAGATGACTATATAACTGCATGAATTAAAAGTTAAAAGTAACAAGAATGAGGAAATATCATTAATGAGAAAGTATTGTATCTATAGCAAGAATGAGGAAGCATTATTTTTATCATTATCACTCTATTCATTTATAAAGTAAAAAAAGGATTATGAAATATAAATCAAAATGATTCTTTACTTTCATAATTAATTAAATGTATTTTTATAGACTTTTGTAAATTATAGACAAAATAAATAACAATGCAACAGAATAAAAATAATTTATTATTATTTTATTTATTGATTATAGCATTTGCAATACGTATATAACTGCATGAAACAAAAATTAAAAGTAACGAGAATGAGAAAGTATTATTAATGAGAAAGCAAGCAAGTATGAGCAAGCAATCTGTAGCAAGAATGAGGAAGTATTATTTTTATCAATATCACTCCATTCAGTTATAAAGTAAAAGTCTTATGAACTATAACATCGAAAGGATTCTTTACATTCATAATTAATCAAATGTATTACTAAAAGAAATACCTGTTTCTCTTCACTCGACAGAAAGCTATGTATATTAGAAACTTCAATCAGATCTTCTTCATTGATTATACCTTTACAATATGTTATAATTGTAATAAGCATCATTAAATTATATATATATATATATAATTTAATGATGCTTATAATTATAACGTATT
The DNA here is from genome assembly GCA_021605095.1 of Caerostris extrusa. Lineage (NCBI taxonomy): Eukaryota > Metazoa > Arthropoda > Arachnida > Araneae > Araneidae > Caerostris > Caerostris extrusa. The sequence continues at coordinate 64,071 of BPLR01000015.1, read as the reverse complement.
AAAATAATAATAACTTAATAAAAATAATAATATTAAAAACTTCAATTATAAAAATTATAACATATTGTAAATGGTATAATCAATAAAGAAGATCTGATTGAAGTTTTTAATATAATTATTTTTATTAAGTTATTATTATTTTTATTAAGTTATTATTATTTTTATTAGTATATATATATATATATATATATATACTAATAAAAATACTATTTTTTTTTTTAAAAAGTATTTATTTGTATCATAAACTTCATTGTATCATGAAATGAATAAATAACTGAATGAAACAAAAATTAGAAGTAGCAAGAATGAGGAAGTATTATTCATGAAGTATTGTATGTATAGCAAGAATGAGGAAATATTATTTTCCTCATTCTTGTAAAAGGGCTTATGAAATATAACATCAAAAGGTTTCTTTACATTCATAATTAATTAAATGTATTACTAAAAACAAATACTCATTCCTCTTGACTCGACAGAAAGCTATGTATATTAAAAACTTCAATCGGAGCATGAAATTCCCTCTTGACTCATGATAAAAGCTGAGCCAAGAAAGTTCGTCCAATACAGATATTACTTTCACAAGATAAACACATTAAGCGGAAAGGTAAGCTGGCCATAAAGCCTCGTGTAATATACTAAGAAATAGAACCCTGAAAGAAAAGGTTATAAAAACTTCAAAAGGGAAGCTAACAGCGTAGATTAATTAAAGGGTATGTGAAGGGAGATCTCGAGTTACCGTGTGCTTTGATATTGCTCAAAAGAGTATGGCATTTCCCATTTTCATTCTCTAGTAAAAATTTTTCCTTTCATGTGAAAGAACTGAAGTTTTTCCACGAAAAAGGCATTTTATCGGGAAGGCTGATACTGATTTACTAGAGTAAAGGTTGATAGTGGAGTGAATCATTCTAGAAAAAACGTGCTTGAATACTTGAATGCACAAAGCAGTTCATTAATGGGAATCTTTTGCAAGTAAATTTTCTTTGTTTATGCGATATTAAATAATTCTTTTCAGATAAAAACTGACTTATAAGTCATAATTTAATAAGTCATGATTTAATAGTTAATATTTTATGATATTTTGGCGAAACTGAATTTGTATATTAAATCTAAAAGTTAAAATATTTATACTCATTAATAAGAAAGAGTATTTATTTATATAATAATTGCCATTTTTGCTACTAACTTTTACATTGTACTCACTATACTTACACTTATTTTGCTTGATCTTTAGTTCAGTAAATACACTTTAATTGCTGACATTCACATTTTATGCTATAAAGGTGATTCTGTATTTGAATTTCAAAACAATGTTTGTTTAATCATGATTTAATTAATAGTAGTATATGTGTTATATACATTACTTTTTAAATATTAAAATAGATTTTGTCCTATATATCTATATTAACAAAAATGCAATTTTTAAAAAATAAAATGTTTATTTGTATCTTTAAATTTATTGTGACAGACAGCCTTAATTTTATCATCAGAAGAATATATAACTGCATGAAACAAAAATTAAAGGTAACAGGAATGAGGAAGTATTCAGTTATAAAAGTAAAAAGGCTTATGAAATATAACATCAAAGGTATTCTTTACATTCATAATTAATTAAATGTATTACTAAAACAAATATTCATTCCTCTTGGACTCAACATAAGGCTATGTATATTAAAAACTTCAATCGGAGCATGAAATCCTCCCTTGACTCATGATAAAAAAGCTGAGCCAAGAAAGTTCGTCAATACAGATATTACTTTCACAAGATAAACACATTAAGCGGAAAGGTAAGCTGGCCATAAAGCCTCGTGTAATATACTAAGAAATAGAACCCTGAAAGAAAAGGTTATAAAACTTCAAAAGGGAAGCTAACAGCGTAGATTAATTAAAGGGTACATGTGAGGGAGATCTCGAGTTACCGTGTGCTTTGATATTGCTCAAAAGAGTTTTGGCATTTCCATTTTCCTTCTCTAGTAAAAGTTTTTCTTTTCATGTGAAAGAACTGAATTTTTCCACGAAAAAGGCATTTTATCGAGAAGGCTGATACTGATTTACTAGAGTAAAGGTTGATAGTGGAAGTGAATCACTCAAGAAAATCGTGCTTGAATGCACAAATCAGTTCATTAATGTTAATCTCTTGCAAGTAAATTTTTCTTTTTTTTATGTGTTATTAAATAATGCTTTTCATATAAAAACTGAGTTATAAGTTATGTTTAGTTAAAAAGATATTTTTAAATGAAGCATACATAAATGTTATACATTTAATAGTTAATATTTGATAACATTTTTGCGGAAATGGATTTGCTTATTAAATCTGAACTGTTAAAAGATTTATATTCATTAATAAAAAACGATATTTGTTATATTAATTGAAACTTTAGCTGTTACATTTAGATTGTAGTCAATTATTTACACTTTCTATCATTACTCTCGGAAGTTCATTATGAAAGATAACCTTCATTGTGTCCTGAGATGAACATATAACTGCATGAAACAAAAATTAAAAATAGCAAGAATGAGAAAGTTTTGTTAATTAGGAAGTATTGTTAATGATAATTATTGTATCTATAGCAAGAATGAGGAAGTATTATTAATGATTAAGTATTCTATCAAGAATGAGAAAGGATTAAGTATTCTAGAATGTGGAATTGTTTATCTGTAGCAATAAAGGGAATTATTTATCTATAGCAAGAATGATGAATTATTATTTTTATCAATATACTCTATTCGGTTATAAAAGTAAAATACTTATGAAATACAACATCAAAAGGGTTCTTTACATTCATAATTAATTAAATGTATTAATAAAACAAATACTCATTTCTCTTGACTCGACAGAAAGCTATGTATATTAAAAACTTCAATCGGAGCATGAAATTCCCTCTTGACTCATGATAAAAGCTGAGCCAAGAAAGTTCTTCCAATACAGATATTACTTTCACAAGATAAACACATTAAGCGGAAAGGTAAGCTGGCCATAAAGCCTCGTGTAATATATTAAGAAATAGAACCCCTGAAAGAAAGGTTATAAAACTTCAAAAGGGAAGCTAACAGCGTAGATTAATTAAAGGGTATGTGAAGGGAGATCTCGAGTTACCGTGTGCTTTGATATTTCTCAAAAGAGTATGGCATTTCCATTTTCATTCTCTAGTAAAAATTTTTCCTTTCATGTGAAAGAACTGAATTTTCCACGAAAAGGCATTTTATCGAGAAGGCTGATACTGATTTACTAGAGTAAAGGTTGATAGTGAAGTGAATCACTCAAGAAAATCGTGCTTGAATGCACAAAACAGTTCATTAATGGGAATTTCTTGCAAGAAAATTTTCTTTGTTTATGCGATATTAAATAATGCTTTTCGGATAAAAACTGAGTTATAAGTCATGTTTAGTTAAAAAGCTATTTTTAAATGAAGCATACATAAATATTTTTTTTTTTATATATTTAATATTTTATGATATTTCTGAAAAATGGATTTGTATATTAAATATAAATTGTTTAAATATTTATACTTATTAATAATAATATGTATTTGGTGTTACTTTAGCTGCTAACATTTACATTGTACACACTGAATTTACACTTTCTGTGCTACTCTTTAGTTTAGTATTTACAATTTAGTTGCTAAAAGTCGCACTTTATACTACAACAGTAAGCTGGATTTGAATTTCAAAACAATGTTTGTTTAATCATGATTTAATAAGTAGTGCTTAGTTATGTGTAGTATATCATTGAATGTGACTATTAGATAAAACTATGTAGATATTAACTTTATAAGATAAAGACACTTAAATGTATACAATGCTCAGAATTTGTGGAGACTAAAAATATACATAGGAAACTGCAAATATGCAACATATGTTGTATTGTAAGCATGCAATACTACTACTACTACTACTACTATTACTACACCTACTAACAGCGTAAATTAATTAAAAGGGTACGTGAGGGAGATCTTGAGTTACCCTGTGTTTTGATATGCTATACCATACTCTTTTGAGCATGATATTTCCCATTTTCATTCAGAGTAAAAATTTTCTTTTTCATGTGAAAGAACTGTAATTTTTCCACGAAAAAAAGGCATTTTATCGAGAAGGCTATCGGATTTACCACAGTAAAAACGATAGTAAGAGAGTGAACCACTCAAGAAAATCGTTCTTGAATTCACACTTGAGCTGCTAACATTCACTATTTATACAACAATGGTGATCTGGATTTGAATTAAAAAGCAATATTTTTTAATCATGTTTTAATAAGTAGCTTTTATTTATGTGTTAGTATATTGGTAAAATAGTACTATTAGATAAAACATTGTAGATGCACTATAAAGAAAAGTAACTTAAATGTATGTAATATCAAGTTTTGTCTAAAAATATGCATATAAAACTAAAAATATGCATATAAAACTGCAAATATACAACATCTGTGCAAGCATGTAATAACAAAAGTAAAAGCAGACTAGAACATTGTATTGCAAACGCGTATAAGAAAGTCATGTTATTTTATATTTATTAGTATTTTATTTTATATTTTTTTAGTATCATTGTTATTTTAAAGTAGCCACAGATCAATATTGATAAAAAAAACCATCAATTTCTATTATATGTAATTCCCTTAAATGTATGTAAAATTTAGGGTTTGTGCAAATTAAAAATATACATGAAAAACTGCAAATATGTATTGTCTTTGGTATTGTTGGCATGTAATAATAAAATTAAAAGCAGCCTAATACATTGTATAACAAACAGGTATACAAAATTTATGTTATTTTTATATTTATTAATAGATAAATTAGCCACATATCTCTATTGATAGAAATTGTAATACATCTCTATCGATCTTCACTTTTATGTAAATCACTTAAATGTATAAAAAAAATCCAGGGTTTTCTGGAAACTGAAAATATACATAAAAACTGCAAATATGAAACAGCTATGGTACTGCAAGCATGTAATAACAAAAGTAAAATAGACTAACGCATTGTATCACAAATGATTATACAAAACTCATGTTATTTATATTTATTAATAGATAACGTAGCCACAGAACATTATTGACTAAATAGCCATCGAATTTATTTATTGATTAAAGAAATCAATCAAGAGTACAGGTTTATTGCAACATTTCTGTTGAAAAACCTATTAAAATATTGATATGGTTTTGTATATTAGACACTTGACTGTCATCATTTTAATATTTATTTGTTGTAGATTTGCTGCTGATTGAAATAACAAAGAAACTCTAAACTAAGATCAAAGTATTTAAAAAAATTTGCAAATAATTTGAAACGCATTTATATTTGAGAAAGGGCATAAATATATTTATCAACATTAATATTTTCTTACATAAAGAATAAAACTCTTCATTATGATTCTTATGATCACAAACATTAGCTGTCCATATATTATTCGCAAACTGTAATTTAAATAATCACTAACAAATGTTACATAAAATAGCATAAATTCTATGATCACCCATGTTATAATACAATGTATCAAAAGAAAGGAAAGCCACAAACTCTTGTCATTACATTTTCCTACCTTTTTCAGTATCAATAAGATAGAATAGCTGTCAGTATCTATTACAGGAGGCTGTTATATAGGGCTAACCAGGTGTCAATTCGAAATCTAAGGTGACATACTGTCTCCTATGGGATGTACCATGTAATGAAGATTCATGAATGCAGTCAAGTTGGGAGAAAGTAGCAAATATAGTGAACTACGAGAATTGTCAACGTAGTCCCTTCATGATCAATTTAGCATCTTATGATTAAATAGTGATAGACAAAAATATGTATAAAAATAAATTGTTATTTGAAATGCAGTCGACCTTTTTAGTATTTAATTAATAAGATAAAAAATAATATACCCTTAGAGAAACATTTTAGACCAGAAATAAGGTTAACAAATATTTAAGCTTAAAGTTAAAAGTAGTTATAATGCATAATTAAATATATTTATATGTAAAAAATGCAGTAACATGTTTTAAATAAAAATGCAACGATAAATTGAAGTAAAGCATTTTAGTTATGATGTAAAGTTTTAATAAATTATATATTCATATCGTGCAACCCTTGTGAAAAAAAATTAATTTCCTAAATTCCCATTTTGAAAATGTTTAAAAAAATATTTTAGGTTAAAAAGAAACATTTAATTAGCTTTACTTTCGATAATTGATTTTAACTTGATTGTAAATCTTTTTCAAAAATTTAGAGATTTTTTTTTTTTACATTTTGAAGAATATTTTTCTATACGTGAAGCTTTTTTAATTATTCATTATAAATTTAATTAGGTTAAAAAGAAACATCTAATTAGCTTTAAACGATAATTGGTTTTAACTTGATTGTAAAAAAAAATAAATCTCTAAATTTTTGAAATTTTTACATTTTGCAGAATATTTTTTCTGTACGTGAATCTTTTTTTTATTCATTATAAATTTATTATTACGTTTAAAAAATATAAATTTTGTAATCATTGACATAAAAGCAAAAAAAAAAAAATCTTAAAGGCTTATTTTTCTTGTTTAATTTCTAAAAAAACAGAATTTTCATACATATTTATTTATTTTTAATTTTTGTTGAAAAATTTTGTTCTCTACTACGTTATGCAATTATATCATTCAATTCTTGAAAGGAAACTACTGATTTAAATATTTATACATTTATACAAAAGTTTCAGTAAGCAGTAAACAATTTAAAATTATTCAATTTATTTATGAATTACTTATGTTGATTAAAACAAATTTTAAAAGCACTCAAAAATACTGATATTGTCATAATCATATTTTCATTAAATTCGGAATTATTAGCGTTTTTTTAAATACATAGTTTAAACTTAAACACATCAAATTTTACTAACAGGAGAACAACGTTAAAAATACTTTTCAAATTAAATTTTAGTTTTAGATTCTCTAATTTATGAAATACTTATATATATTAAAACTTATTTTAATTATATCAAATGAAATAATTCAAACAAAAATAAAGTTCAGGATATGGCAATCATTTCTAAAATTTCAAAATTCACATTTTTCATACATATATGTCAGAGCATTCAATCATGTTATTGAGATATAGAGATATATGAGATGTAGAGAGATATATGCGTTATAAAGAGATATATTGAGATATTTGATCATGTTATAGAGATTGTACAAAATCCAATGATTTCTTGATGTGGTTAGGGTTCAATTCTGGCCCGTTCTATTCATTGAAGTTAGTGTTTTGAAAATGTGTACATGACTGTTGTTACTGAGTGTTTTGAAGAACAATCACTGTTCTTTCTGAAGTTTCTATATTTTTTCAATGTAGTACTCAAATGGGGGACCAGCTCTCATTAAAAGTATGTTCATTTCTCACCATCCAGAAGAATAATTTTGTCCCAATGAATTGGTTTTACTAGTGGTGAGTTAATTTATCGGATTCATGAATCATCATATACATTTAAATATTAATGCTACAAGGAAATTAATTGTTGTTATAAGCATTATACACAAACATGAATATCCATATTATATATTATAAATACACTAAACGATAATCGTTGGGTTAAAATTTTAATCTTAATGGAATTTTAAATTGTTACTTTCCGTGGCTTATCAATAAATAATCTTTAATAAATAAGTTTTAAGTGTTTTTGCATTAGCAAAATTTGTTTTAATATTATACTAAAATATTAAAAGTTTAATTTTGTTTAAAATTTTATCAATAAAAATCTTAATAAATAGAATATTTTTTTTTTTTTTGCAAAATTTGTTTTATTAAAAAAAATATTATATTTTGTTTACAACATTGTTAGTTTATAAAAAAATATTGTTACTCATTGTTAGCTTATAAAAATTACTCATGAAATTTACTATATTATTTTTCATTATTTTTAACCCTGAGAAATAATAAAATGGAGTATGTTCACTTTTTATAATGAAAAAGGGGGTTATTGGATGTCCTAAATAAATAACATTGTAGCATTAATTATTTCTAAATATTTTTCTTTTAAGGGAAATTATGTTTAAAAATTGAAATGAATTCTTGTTAAAATAATGTTACTTCCTCTAAAAATTAATTTTGTCAATCTGCAATAATAACAATATATAATTCGATGTTTAATCTCGTAACCTACGTCTTAAGTGTCATTATGGAACCTTTCAAGATGTTACTACCAAAGGGAGATTGAATGAAGGACTATAAATATTTATTTTGCGATAATGAAATTTCAGGCTTAGAAAATGAGATAATTTTATTGGCGAAGCACAGTATTTCAGACAATATTGAAGAGCGTGTTGAAAATGTTTGAAATAAAATTGTTTTTTCAAATATTAAAAATAAATTAAATATTTCGAGATGTAAAAAGTTATATGAAAAAAAAAAAATGAACAATTACCTTTCAAGATTTCGTTATTAAAAAAAGTTTCACTAAATTTTTTTTTTAAATGATATGCAGTTTTTATATAATTGAGTAATATTAAATACATCTTTTGTTGTATAGAAAAAAATGTGATTCGAGTTTTAATTTTTATTTAATCTAGTAATGGTAAAATTTTATTTGTTTCTTTTTTTTGAATACACAGTTTCTAATTTTCCATAATAGAATTTTCCTTTTATAATTTATTCCTTTTAAAATTCTGTTACCATGTAATTTTTTCATATTTTTTACATTTTATTGAAAATGCAAAAATTGTATTACTACACTTCCTAGTCTCTTGATCCCCAATGTAAATCTCTCGTAAAAGATATTCTATATTTAAGAAGTGAAAAAAATTCGTATACTAAGGTATTGAAGCATAAAAATGTATCAACTAGGATTTTCTCCTAAATATTAGACTATGGATATTCTAAGCTTAACTGAGAATTAATTTATTATATTAAAGATAAATTTTGAAGTAGCACATTTTCTTATTGTTATTATTTATATTATATTATTTATTCTTATTATTATATATGTCTCTAAGAGAAGATTAGAGTGTAAGAATTGCAAGTTTCACTCTAACAGATTTTAATTATAGTTGTTTAGCTCACATAAAAAGGCAGCACGTTACTGGCATTGAAAAACTAATGGCTATCCAATCATCGAATATGATTTTCTTCATCTTACTTTGTTAATTAGCAATGTGTCATGATTTTTTATCAGGAGCTAATGTGATTCCAATTGCATTGCTCCTCTCCTGTCTCGCTGGATTCACTCTGTAACACCTATACACTTTTCCTCAAATACTTCTGACAATTTATATTTCTTTACTTGAGATAATCCAACTGTAAACTATTGCAGAACTCAGTTTACAAAAAAGACAGAACAATTTAAAACGTGGTATCGAGAGACATTGGAGAACAGAAGAGTTATGGAACTTAAAGTTCTCTTTGTTCAGAATTTGCATTGGTAAATTCTGAACAAATACCATTGGCAATTCATTACCATTACTACATTCTTACTTTGTTACAATTTCATGAATTTTTTTTATCTAATGTGATTCCAATTGCATTGCAAAATACTTCTGACAATTTATATTTCTTTACTTGAGAACAATAATTTTTCTTTCAAACTGTAAACTATTGCAGAACTCAGTTTACAAAAAGACAGAACAATTTAAAACGTGGCATCGAGAGACATTGGAGAACAGAAGAGTTATGGAGTTAAAAGTTCTCTTTGTTCAGAATTTGCCATTGGTAAATTCTGAACAAAGAGATTTTAGTTCACCATTGGCAATTCATTACCATTACTACATTCTTACTTTGTTAATTAGCAATGTGTCATGAATTTTTTTATCAGGTGCTAATGTGATTCCAATTGCATTGCTCCTCTCCTGTCTCGCTGGATTCACTCTGTAACACCTATACACTTTTTCTCTAAATGTTTCCTCAAATACTTCTGATAATTTATATTTCTTTACTTGAGAACAATAATTTTTCTTTCAAACTGTAAACTATTGCAGAACTCCGTTTGCAAAAAGACAGTACAATTTAAAACGTGGTATCGAGAGACATTGGAGAACAGAAGAGTTATGGAGCAGTTAAAGTTCTCTTTGTTCACCATTGGCAGTTCATTACCATTACTATTGTTTTATTCAAACTTTACTTTATTTTTACCATTACATTTATTCAAAAGCAAGACAGTCTATCCTTTTTTAAAGCTTTGCATAAAACCTATTTTAAAATTCTATTTCTTTGTACATGGTATTGATTTATTACTTCTTTTTAATGTATTTGTTTATTCACATATATATTTTTTTTATTTCTTATCAAAAGAAACTTGATTGTACTTTATTTTCTTTTAAGTAATTTAAAGGTAATAAAAGAAAAAAAGTCAAAAAATTATTAAAATACGCTACCTAACCTTATGTCTTTTAGAGAGTCTGTGGTAGCTCTGGAGGTGCTTCAAGCATTTGGCTCTTTGGTTGAAACAACTTCAGATCTTTGGGTTGGTTGGGGAGGGGGACACTTTAATTGCACGATTATACACCTAATGAAAGAATTTGAAATTTGAAATTCTTAATAATAAATATTCTATTATGAGTACAATAAATAAATACAAAACTTTATTCAAGTTCTTCCTTAGACAAATATGCAATGTCATTTTATTTGTCCTTTTAATACAAATTATATACATATATGAACATTAGAGTAAATAAATATTGTTAAGCTGATATTCTTATGACTGTTCGTTTTAAATGTTTTTTCGTGTATTTTTGTCTGTATATATGTTCACTGGTATTATAATAACATCATCATCAAAACATTTGTCTTATCATTTAATCTTCAAGTGGTGCTAAAAAATTATGAATATTGTTGCTGATGACAAAATTAACTTTACAATTTCTTTTAAATGATATTTAATTAAATATTATCATCCTTTTTAATAACATGTTTCTCAGAACGAGAAATGTAAATGCATCGAGACATTTCAGTCAAATGTATGACACTGCTATTTTTTTATTATTGCTAATTACAATTGGTCTTATTTTTAGATATACATTTAAATACATAGTGATAGTAGATTAAATTGATTTCAAAATGCGTGTAAGCCTCTAGAGTGCAGGAGGACACTGATTTGAATACGCAGTAGGCAACTGTTAGAGTCACTGTTCCAAGAAGTGAGAAGATTCTTTGACGATTACGGCATTGTGTTTTAAATGTCCCACATCGTAGTCAATATGTCTCATAGGAGTTTAAATAGTAGTATATGCAAATGCTGGAGGAATTAATGGTGAGTTGCACAAATGCAGAATAGTTATCCTAAAAAGTCCTCCAAGTAAAGAACTTCATATCCTCAAAATCTGGAACCCTTCGTTCCATATATAAGTAGAAAATGTGAACCACCTATTTTTAGAATTTTACAGTTAACATAAGAACTGCGAAAATAAATTATTGATTGGAATTTCTTACTCTAAGTTTGTAGAAATAAAAATAACACTCAGATTTCATATTTTATGTAACGTAATTTAAATGACTGAGACTCAGATTTCGTATTTTATATAATTTCATATAAATGACTAAGACACAAATTATACGCATAAAATTGAAGGATTTTAATTTATTAACTTTTATTAAAAACTTACACTATTATTTGCATCTAAATGAGAAAATTGTTTCAAACTTATTATCCAAACTTATGTTTGCACAACAGATTATGTAAACATTAAACAAATGTATCTGTTTATAGCAAAAATCGATTTATTTAAATATAAACGAATAGCTGAAGGTATACTTATATGAATAATTTTCGTGTTCTATTACTTAAAATGAAAGACAGCACAAACAATAAACAAAATAATGATTTCTCTAGATATATATTTTTTGAAAAAAAATATAGTTTGCAATGCTTGGTTTTTTTATAGTTTAGAAAATATAAAAATGTTAACAAACAATTTCTTCTGAATTTTTATAAAGTTATCTTCGTTAAAAATAATTAGTAGTATAAAAAAATAATAATTAAAAAACCCAAATAGAATTAAATTAATGAATATTTTTAGAATAGAGCTAATTAATGAATTTTGAAACGTCAAGCAAAAAATATTGAAGTTAAATGTAGAAGTAAATAAGTTGTAATTAGAAGTAATTAGTTATTTCCCATTGTCAAAATAATTAATTACTTAAGCTAATTATAAATTATGCTAATAGTTAAGTTTCTTAAATTGTGATTTATTGTTTCTATTTGTTAAAAAATATTAATCTCCTTTTATCCCGGTTTATAAAACTACAAATATTTAACCTTTTGGAAATCCTGAAAGATTGTGTTCGCAAATGTAATTAATTCTACGAAAATATATGAGTGCATAAAATTGAAAAAGGCTTATCTGCTTTCCATAAGATAAACTTATATTGATTTCTCGTATTTTATTTGACTTTCAAACACATATGCTCTTTAGATTGGGACCTTAATTGAAAAGCATATCCTCCACAATGCTTCAGACACAGCCTAAGGCTCTGCCCAAGGCGCAGGGTAAATAACTGAATTAGCGTCTGAAATGTCAACTCAAATAGATTGAGCTATTTACCTTTTGAAGCGTGGCAGCAACTTAAATTAGCGTCATAGAAAATCTCAGAGCAGTATTGTTATGATTCTCTTGGAGGAAAGTTGGCACGGTTTCTGCAAATAGCAGAATGCGTTTTCAACAGAAAAATGCTTAAATGTTAAATTGGGATAAAGTCGAGTTCCGATTTGAACAAAGGGTTTAGAGTTGCGATCAATTCTGTGCCTTCTGTTTCAGTGCTGTTTTTTTTATAAAACATGAACTTGGCTCCGCATTGCATGTGAAAGAGACATTGCATTTTTATGACATTGCACTTTATTCTTGATACATGCTTGAAAACATTAGCATTAATTACTGCAAGTTTGCTAGGAACAAAAGTTTATCTCTTTTTATTATTTTCTAGAATTATTTTGTAATACATTGACGGCCAGAAATTAAGGAATTATTCGAAATATGATAATTGTGTCATTTATAATTATTTTAATTCAAATCACTTTATTAAACTAATTATCAAATAAGGTATGAAATTTCATAGGGCTTGTTTCATTCTTGAAAGTAATACCTTTTGAATGATGGCAGCAACTTAAATTTGCGCCATAGAAAAACCACAGAGCAATATAGTTATGTTTCTCTTGAAGGAAAGTTGGCACGGTTTCTGCAAACAACAGAATCCGTTTTCAACAGAAAAATGTTTAAATATTAAATTGGGATAAAGTCGAGTTCCGATTTGAACAAAGGGTTTAGAGTTGCGATCAATTCTGTGCCTTCTGTTTCAGTGCTATATTTTTATAAAATTTAAATTTGGCTCCACAATACATGTGTAAGAGACATTGCATTTTTATGAAGCTATTATTCTTGAGCTATTGCTTGAAAACATTAGCATTAAATACTGCAAATACAATGACTTCCAACAATTAAAGTATTAGAATTATTGTGATTGTATGATTTTTATTCATTTTGATTCAAAGCAATTATGAAACAGTGATTCTCAAAAAATAAAAAAAATCATAGAAATGAAAATTCATAGGCTTTGTTTCATTTTTGAAAGTAATAAACAAAAAGGACATTCAAAAAAAGTATAGTATCTAAATTGAATATGTAATCAGCTTCCAGGGATTACTCTTTTGGTGATATTCAGATCTCGGAATGATGATGTATTAATTTGGCACCAAATAACGTTTCTTAATGTATTTTAAGGATACTAAAGGGTTACAAGAGGCCCAATACTTGCAGCAATACTAGGTACACACAAGGATTCTCAATAAATGTACACACAAGGATTGAAATCCTAAACACGTGCTATCTCACTCATGTGCAGTCTCCTTAATGATAATTCTAATCAAAAGATTTAAAAGATGTGATATGACAATAGTGATATGACAATAGTTAATATATGATGGCAGCTGTACATTTTTTGCATATGCCATTCCACATTAAAATTTAATTTTTTTTATATATAAACCTACTTTTTTTCTGAATTTTTGTTATTTTTTTTTATCATGCCAATGTGAATTTTCTTAAATGTTTGGGAGCCAATGTATATTAGAACGTCACATATTATAGAAGTTATAAATAGCCCTGACCTTTAAGGAATCCTAATGAAATTATAATATACAAACCTTTCATTAATTAATTTAGTAATTATCGAAAAGGATTTTGTTGGAGAAAAAAAATGTTATTCAAATTAACTGATTGAAATATGAACTAATTATTTTAACTAGTAAAACATTATTATTTCTAAAACATTCTATTGCGTTTTTAATACATATTTTGTTATTTTGGTGAATGGTTATTATAAGTATGTAAATTCAATCAAATTGGAAATTAATTTGATAATATTTGTTTTATCAATTCTTTGTTTACAATTTTATACATCACAAGATTTGGGAAGTTTAAAGATAAATATTAAGCTAATATAAATATTTATATATAAAAAAAATATATATTTATTTATTTTCATTTTGAAACTGAAAAAAAAAGAAGTAAAGTTTATCCAATTGAAATGGTTTGATCCAAATTAATATACATACTGTCTGTGAAGGTGTCGTAAATTGATGCCTCTTATTGTATAAAAATATATTGTTTACTATTAATTAAAGCATTTTTTCTGTATCATATATAAAAAAATTATTTTTCATCAGTTGCATTGCATTAATATTTTATTCCTATAATATTAAAAAATAGCAGCATAAACCTCAACATTTAATGGATCATATAACTTCTACGCTTATTGATAATTTTTGAAAATAAAATTGATCTGCTTCAAAATTCGTAACCTTTTTTATATACACTTAATTTCAACATTCCTGTCAAACAAACATTCACTAAATTCAACATTCTTCGTTAAAGTTATTATTCTAAATTAAACATACATTTACAGTTATTAAAACTTCAGCGCTTTCTCTTCTTAGATATTCAGATATATAAATTTTCTTGTAACGCAATTAATATAAATTTTTCATTTTATGAGCCTAATATATACATATATATATATATATATTAATAATAATATGCAAAATATATACATGCGAATAATTTTATATGTACTATATAATTATTATCGTATTTCATTCAACAAAAATAATATATCCTTTAATATAATTTTTTTCTAAAACAGTTTTGTCACAGAAAAATTTTGTATCTGAAAAAAAATATGCAATGTTGTAATTAAAAACAGTAAGTGCTTATTTTAATTTATTGTGCAAATTGAAAAAAAAATATAGCCAATGGGTTGAGAGCAGTTAGCCTCATTCATCGCCAGATATTCCTTGTTCAACGTACGAAACATGGATGCTATTATCTCTAAAAATTCCATAATTCATTTTGAAAAATAGAGAATGACATTTGTTCATTATTCATTTTGAAAAAGATGATATAAAGTAAATGCAAAGCATTAATAAGCAATAAATAAAGACATCTCCTCTCATACTTTTGGGCATTGAAGACCATCGAAACTAATATATCTAAAACCATGAAACCATGATCGAATAATTATTGTGATATATACTCTATCAAGAGTGAAGTGTGGAAGGTAGTCAAAAATACTCGTTTTAGTAGTGAATTAAAAATTAATTTTTGCATTATTTGTAGTATTTCTAAAATATACGCAAATATAATATAGAAATAAACCATAGATAATCCGTTAAATTGTTAAATATAATTTACCAAATTAAATATTTAGAATTTTTATTAGAAAATTTGTAGAAATTCAAAAATTTTTTTTATTATTTATTTATGTATTTTTTTTAGTAATCAACTTCTGATATTTAAAAATATAATATTAAATTACTGCTGTAATCTCCTGTTTGATTTGCTCAGGGTACTGTGGTGTTGAACTCTTTCGAATATCAAAAACAACAATATATAAAAATTGTCTAGTAGCTTACTATATAATTAATGCTTCAAGACACAATATACATGTTCCTTGATATACAAAACATAGAGAACATTTATTCTTTAACATATTACATTGCAAACTAAATACTCACAAGCCTCTTTTGAAAAATCTTTGCATTATTGTAATACCTGTCTAATTGTAATATAAAAAGATGTTTTCATCTGAAGAAAATAATTCAAAATTGCTAAAAACTCATATTTGTTGTTTTAAAAAGTCTAAAATTTCAAGACATGCACATTATAGAAAGTAGGCATGCATGCAAACAACGATGTGCAATAAACAATATTTATTATAAATAATGTTATTAATACCATACGAACTTGGTTTCAGAAATAGAATCGAGGAACTAAAAACTCGCTCAATTGTACGGATTCATCAATCAAAACGCATTCTTTATGTAACTGACCGTTGCTCGCATGTGATTCCCGATTTGAATGCTTCCTTTCACGCTTCATATTTCACTTAAAGTAGAACTTTCCGATATAAAAAATGAAGAGAGATGGAAAAAAAACTTACCATGAACAGCATTTGATAAACTTGATACCTCTTTTTTGGAGTTTTCAAAGGGATGAAGATTCCGTAATGGAATGGATGAAAAATGAAACGTTGCCGATACAGATGAGGGACTAATATTTATTTTCAAACTAAAAGTAGTATTTGAAACTCTAGAAATAAACTTTGCGATGAAAAAAAAAAAAAAATATTTTGTACTATCCTTATCCTTTATATTATCCATATTTTATATTATTTTTATATTATCCATATTTTATATTATTATTTTTATATTATTCATATTTTACATTATTCTTACATTATCTATATTTTATATCATTCTTATATTATCCATGTTTTATATTTTCCTTATATATTGTATATTATTCCTTAAGAATTTAAACTCATAAAGTCTCATTAAATTATCATGTATTTTAATACAATAGCTATCTGATTTATAAACTTTTTATGCATTAATGACACTAAAAAAAACTACTGCACAATTTTTTGACATAATAATGTGTCTTTTTATCTTTGCTAAAGCACAATTATCAGATTAATAATAATAAAATAATTTTATTTTTATTTTTATTTTTAAGTAAAGTATGATTTTTTTATGGAATTTTTTTTTTTTCTAATAATGGAAATTTAGGAAAGTCTAATATACAGATTAATATAACACATACTAATATACGCATTATTTATATACAACTACCTAAATATTCAGCTTCACATAATTTATATGCTATTAATGAACTTTATGCATAAATTATTGTTTTAAAGTAATTAGTTTTTTTTAATTTAAAATAAATTTCATGATACATTTTTGTCAATCACATATCAGAATTTACTATATGAAAACATTTAAGTACTCTTTAAAACTCATAGAAATATGCCCTTCCACCCTTAATAATATCCTTATCTTTGTTATCCTTATATTATCCATCTTTTATATTATCCTTATATATTACAGATTATACCTTAAGAGTTTAGAAACTCATAAAGCATTATTAAATTATCATCAACTGTTCTAATACAATAGTTATCTGATTTACAAAATTTTTATATATAAATGGGTTTAAAAAAGCTACACACTTTTTTTGTCATAATAATGTGTTTTAACTTTACTTAAAGTGCAATTACCAGCTTATTAATGTTGAAATATTTTTATTTTTATTTTTAATTTTTAGTAAAGTATTAATTTTTGTAGAAATTTTTTAATAATGGATTTCTGGTACGTCTAATGCATAGATTAATATAATACACACTAATATACACATTATTTATATGCAGCTATTTAAAAATTCAGTTTCACATAATTTATATCCCATTAATGAACTCCCTTTATGTATAAATTATTATTTTAAAATAATATATATATTTTTTTTTTTTTTTCAGTCATCATGATTTACTATCCGAAAAAATAATTTCTATAAAAATCATCTAAATTTGTCCTTAATGAAAAAATAGATTGAGAACATTAAATTTTTATTTAAAAATTTTAGCGACTCAATCTAAGAATTATTTGAAATCATTAAATTTATATATCGTATTAAAGAACTAGATTTGTGCATAAATTGTTATTCGTCTCAGAATGAATTAATTTTTCATTTTTTTTAAACTTCTGTTAATCTATTCAATATTCCAAAATAGTATAGGGATTAAATTTCATACTTTTGAAAATTATGTTTATAGAACATTTTCCAATTAAAGATGCTGTTTTTAAATTATGTCCTCAGTAATAGTTTTATCATATTGTGTTTTCTAAAAAAAAATAGAAAATTTTATAATTAGTTTCGTAATACTATTACAAAATACACCAAAGATAAAATAAAATATATACTTACTAATTTATCAGATGCTACATTTTCTTATGAACAATTTTATTACATATATTTTCATTTTAAATAAAATTTACTAAAATGAACCAAATCAAGTATTTAGTAATTAAATCTTGAGACAAATAATCTTGTTCTAGCAATTTAGGCAAAGCAAAATTAAAAATAAGAACACTTGAATACAGTTTTTAAAATCTGTCCAGTTAAAAAAAAATTAATACTTAAATGCAATTTAGTGGAGAGCATTTAATGAATTTGTTGTTCTTATCTTTAAAGGATTAACTAATAAATTTGCTTTCTGTTTATACATTAGATAATAAAAATTTGTTTTTAAAATCTAAATAGTTCTAGATTGATTCCTTTTTAATTTATTGTATAATTTTTCAACGCTTTATTGTTAACATTTATTATTGTTCATCAATAATATTTGCCAATTTCTTAAAATTTAATACTTAAATTTTTAGGAACAAATATTTTTCTATTTCGATAATACAACTTTAGATTTTTTTTATGCAGGCAGGTTTGAAAATGTAGATTACTTTTACGAAATTATTTAATATGAGGGAAATCAGAAAATTAATAGATACAGGATGCTGCAAAAAGCGGGATTTTAGGAAAGCATGAAAAAAAAAAAAAAAACATCTTATTTCTCATTCCCTAATTTATTTTATGTTACAATATTTCTTCATATTATAGTTAATTATCTTAAAAAAATGTCCAATGCCTAGAAGTAATTTTTCGATGCATGCTAGTAAATTTAATACCAATAAACAAATGTTCTTACATTGATAAAATTCGGGTCAGTTACATTTCTAACCACAATATACATAATCAAATTTGGATCTACAAGCATTAGTGAGTCAACACAATTACTACAAAACTTACAAATTTAATAATGTAATATAATTTAAATTAATAATACACGTTTATGCATAAAATAATATAATAACTATTATATTTGTATATACATTTATTCAGCAAATGACTTAATTTATACATTATAAAAAATAATGTTATTCTAATATATTTCGTAGACGTTTGATAACACTTTTTTAAAGTATCTAGCTTCGTGTAAATAATATACTATATGAAACATATAAAGTAAATAAATATCGAAATAAATATAAAAACATATCATTATATTAAAAGTATAAAAATATAATGATATAAAAACTATAAAAAAATGAAACATTATAAAAAAAAACATTATTAATAAAAATTTATTCATTATAAAAAAGATTATTAATAAAAATTTATTCATTATAAAAAAAATAATGTTGTTCTAATATATTTAGTAGACGTTTAATAACGTTTTTTTAGAATATATAACTTCATGTAATATAAATATTTTATGGCAAATATATAGTAAATAAATATCGAAATAAATATAAAAAAAAATTACATTAAAAAGCATACAAAAATATCATGATATTAAAAAAATATAAAAGTGTATCATAATAATGTCAAATTAAAAATTACTTTAATTTAGATAAGAATCTATTAATAAAAGAATAAAATATTATTATCTTGAAAATGAAAATTATAAATAAAAAAATAATCACAAATTTATATATATATATATGTATATTTTTTTGCCAGCACTTTAATTAGTTGCAAACTATAAAATGCCATCGATTTTCATGTGAAGAAGAAGAAAAACTTGTTTCCGAGTTTCAATTAATGAGGACTTTTTGTAATTTATTCGAGTTATCACAAATTAAAATTAGTTTTCATGAACGGATATTAACCTGATACAAGTTTTAGGAAACAAATCATTTTTTATGGCTAATAGAGTGCATTAAAAATCTTCGGAAATATTTCACGGAAATAAAATATAATCATACAAATTTAACTTTCACACTTAATCAATGTTAATCGAGTCGAAACTCAAAGGCAAAAAAAAAAAAAGTGATAAATAAATGACACCGGTAACTGAGTTCGAAATCAATATGTGGAACATTTTGATTTTTTAACAGAATTCTGGCATCTATCGCTTCTTTATGACACTTACTTAAGGCGAAAATTGAGTTGAGTTCATTGGTAGACGGAAAGGTCGTTTTTCAAAAAATGATTCCATGACATAAAATCGATTGCTCATCATCATACGAAATTTCCGAACTTTTCAATTATGTATTAAATTACATTGTTCTTATTCGCACCTATAGTTAGATGACGTCACGGCTTAAAGCATAGTTTTTTTTTTCATTTGAATTCATTTTTTATTAGCCTTATTACTTTTTACAAAAAGTTCCAGGCAAACATTTGCAATATGTGATATTTCTAGAATAATTTTCTCCGTGTGATAATCTTTAATCTTAAATTGATCTTTGCATTTAGTTTTCTTTTAGATATTGTATGTGAATGGAATTTTATTAAACGTCTGTATTTGTTTCATTGATGAGATCTGGATAAAATAAGAAATAATTAAATACAATCTATGTAACACTCAATTTTCCATATAAAATGTGATTTTACAAATGTTGGTCATGAATCTTTAAGGAACTTTCTTGCTTTTCCAGCAGCATTGTGTTGCAGATTACTATTGCAATTGTTGCAGATTATTATGGCAATTGTTGAAGTACTATTTTTTCATTGATAAGTGCTGCATAATGTATGTAATAATTAAAAACATTGCATATAACATCTATTTTAATCATAAAACATTTTTTTACAAATGCTGGTCACGTATCATTCAGGAACCTTCCTGATTGTCCAACAGCACTTTTGAAGATTATTATTGTAATTGTTGCGACATTACTTTTTCATAGATAAGTGCTGCATAAAATATGAAATAATTAAATACATTACATGTTACACTCTACTCGTATATGAAATACTTTTTTAAAATGCTAATCACATATCTTTCAGAAACATTTTTGCTGTCCAACAGCATCGTTGCAGATTATAACTGCAATTGTTGCAGCATTATTTTTTTCATTATATGTAATAATGTTATTATATATGATGCATAATGTATGTAATAATTAAATACATTCCATATCCATTATGTTAATAGATTTTATATACATTTATATTATATATATAATATACTATTTTATATACATTATTTTTTATTTATATTGTGGAATCATTTATATATATATATATATATATATATATATAAATATATCACATGCTTCCGTTATTTGCAATCATTGCAGCATTATTTTTTCATTGACAAGTGCTTCATAAAATATGAAATAATTAAATACATTGCATATAACACTCTATTTTCCATTTGAAACAATTTTATTTTACAAATGCTGGCCACATATATTTCATGAACTTTTCTGCTTGTCCAACAGCATTGCTGCAAATTATTATTGCAATTGTAGCATCATCATTGATAAGTGCTGCATAAAATATGAAATAATTAAATGCATTGCATATAAAACTCTATATAAAATAATGTTTTTACAAATGCTGGTCACGTATCTTTCAGAAAACTTTTTTGCTTGTCCATCAACATTGTTGCAGATTATTATTGCATTTGTTGGTTAAATTAAATACCTTGCATATAAAAAAATTAAATTTTCCATTAAACAATATTTTTTTTAAAATGCTGGTCATGCATCTTTCAGGAACTTTTTTGCTTGTCCACCATCATTGTTGCAGATTATTATTGCATTTGTTGCAGCATTATTTTTGTCATAGATAAGTACTGCATAAAATATGGAATAATTAAATGCATTGCATATAACACTCCGTATAAAATTTTTTTTTTTACAAATACTAGTCACATATCTTCCGTAAGTTTCTTGTTTGCCCAACAGCATTGTTGCAGATTCATATTTACACAGATGGAAAAGCATACAACTGACATATAGCATCTAACAAAAGGAGAAAAGTTAATAATAATTTTAAGGAATATTTTCAAGAATATCTTCAATTTAATTTTGCTCACTGGAGATAATTGGAAACTCATCATCCGATTGTCGATAAGAGGTTATGTGCCACAATTTGACTCCAATACTCCAATTAACTACAATATTTCAGAAATTATTTTCGAGAATCACTTTGTATTAACACTTGTTCATTTTTACATTATTGATACATATTCATATTAGTCGACATAAAAAGCATGACCTGGTTTAACAAAACATGTTGCATAGATACCAATGAAAGGTAGGTAGAGAATACAGAAAATGTACATAAAAGAGTTCAATAAAATTTACAAATCATATCTCATTGTCATTTCCTTAAGAGATCTCTCTAACTTACTAGTATCTCGTGGTCTCGATTCACCATGAAGTGCCAAGCAACGATAGAGATGAACTCAGTTTATTACTTCAGCCAAATCACAAAGAGGGAGTTTGATTAGTCGAAATTCCCAAAGCGATGTAGATATTCTTTAGATGTTAATTTTTATTGACACAAGCCATCAGCACTTCATTGCACTACATGCTGGCCAACCAAGACAACTGTTAGGGATAGTAGCGAGAGCTCAAAGGTGGAAAACTGCAGACCACTTCGCCATGTAGAACGTTACCCAGGGTACTCCATCTTAAATTTCTTATTCTAAATAATTAAAAGTAATATATTTAAAATAGAAATTGCCCTATGTTTCAATGAATTGTGTATTCATACATAGTTTAGTTCATATTATTTATCATACTTTTACGTAATTTTGTGGTATTAGAAAATCACAATTATTATATCGTAATATTCACTATAATAGAAAAAAAAACTTTCGCTATTCAATTTATTTTCATTTATATAATAAAAAAAATCTACATTGATTAAAAAAATAGCAAATCAATTTGTACTAAAGATATATTTGTTAAATTTTTTTTTTTGTATTTTTCACTTTATCAAAGTGAAACAATTTTAGTTTTAATAATAAATAAAAGAAAGCATTTATTTTAATTTCAGTAGCTGAAAAAGATATTTTACTAAAATGCATTATTAAATATAAATAGATCGGTTAAATTTTTTTTTATAAGACTTTCAGAAAACTCCCTCATCAAATTAAGAATTTACATGTTTATCCCATATTTTTTCTTTATTACAGTTGCACATATCAATTCATTTACGTCTAGCAATCCGAAAAAATAAAACTACAGTCTCAACGAAATACCTTTTTTCTCCTCATAAATTATTTACCCTCTTACGCACTGACTCGACGCAAGTCGAAATAGAAATTCATTCTACCAAATGGGGAAAAACTGTCATGCTGTCAATAAGTCCGTCTTATCCAGAAACGTCGGCCCGAATACGTAAGAATTTCGATAAGCTGCGTTTTGGAGTGGGATATTTATTTCGTAATAGAGAGTTCCTATGAAAGTGCAGGGAATTCCATGGATGCGAGACATGTTATATAAACGGCGACACATAATTTAGAAGAGCAATAAAAGTATGGAGAAATCTGAGTGACGTGTATTACTAGCATATATTGAGTTGAAATAGGGCAGATATTTTCTTTTTCCATTTCCTATTGATTTAAATGTATTAAATCTGTTCAAATTTATTTTAAATTCGATTTATATTTAGTTAATGATTTCTATCTATCTATCCTATCTGAAATCTGACGAAAATCCCAATGCGATGCTATTCATTAGATGTCCTTTATTTATTGAGACAAGACACCAGCATATCATTACAATCATATTGGCCAGCCAGACAACGTTAGGATAGCAGCAAGAGAAAACTGTAACCAACTTAACCGTATAGAACGTTGTCCTTGATGCACCAATAAAAGATAGGTCTACATTGCACCACTGCATCTATCTTAAATATTTTAATTTCCCACATTAAATAATGAAAAGTAAGCGTAAATTAGAAAATGCTATATGTTTCAAATAATATTCATACATAATTTAGTGCACATTATTTATCATTTTTTACGTAATTTTGTCGTACTAGAAAAACTTACAATTATACTACCGTAATATTCACTATAATAAAAAAAAAAAAAAAACATTTTCGCTATACAATTTATTTTCATATATAGTATAATAAAAATCAACATGATTACAAAAGAAAATCAATTTGTACTGAAGTTATATATGTCAAATTTTAATGTATTTTTTCACTGTATCAAAGTGAAACATTTTTAGTTTTAATCATAAATAAAAAAAAAAACATTTATTTTAATTCAGTAGCTGAAAAAAAGATATTTTCTAAAACGCATCCTTAAATATAAATAGATAGGTTAAATTTGTTATAAAGACTTTCGGATATCTTATAAATAGAAAAATTCCCTCATCAAATTAAGAATTTACATGTTTGTCCCATATTTTTCTCTTATTACAGTTGCAAATATCAATTCAACTTACGTCTCAAATCCAAAAAATAAATAAAACTACAGTCTCAATGAAATACCTTTTTTTCCTCATAAATTATTTACCCTCTTATGCACTGACTCGACGCAAGTCGAAATAGAAATTCATTCTACCAAATGGGGAAAAACTGTCATGCTGTCAATAAGTCCGTCTTATCCAGAAACGTCGGCCCGAATACGTAAGAATTTCGATAAGCTGCGCTTTGGAGTGGGATATTTATTTCGTAATAGAGAGTTCCGATGAAAGTGCAGGGAATTCCATGGATGCGAGACATGTTATATAAACGGCGACACATAATTTAGAAGCAATAAAAGTAGGGAGAAATCTGAGTGACGTGTATTACTGGTATATATTGAATATCTCCGAGTGGAAATAGGACTGATATTTTCTTTTTCCATTTCCCATTGATTTAGATGTATTAAATCTGTACAGATTTATTTTATATTCAATTTCTATTTAGTTAATGATTTCTCATTATGTATCCATATCTATCTATCTATCTATTGTCACCTGATGGCCGAGTGACTAGAGCTCTGCAACTCGGTAACACAGGTTTCGGGTTTGAGTTTCGGCAGAGACGTGGATGCTTGTAGTGGTTCATATTCCACTTTAAATCGTTGGACCCGATCTAATATGGCTGTAGAGCGATGGGTGTAGTGCTTACAACCTTATCCCGTGAAAAGAGACCATATCTCATCTTGAAATCAGCAAATAGGCAGAAGACCTTGGCACACCATAGGGCACTGCGGCAATAATGATGATTATATATATATGTATATATAGTAAATTCTAATGGGTTTTTTACTTATGCCAGGTATTTTGATCTAACTTATTCAATGTATGACGATTGTTGTAATTACTTACATTAAAAGTCGATATTAAGCTTTGCTATGTCACAACGAATAGCTTATAATTTAAAAACATCAACATTTTCTTTCAAAATAGTTATGTGTTTCTGAAGACTATTTCAAAGGAAAGTTTTCCCTCAATTTTCCTTTGAAATACATTGAGAGTTTTTATTCCTTCATTTCTGAATTTGGTACTGTCAACTGCATGATGGTTATCAATATGTCTTTAGAAACTACATTTATAAGTATTTCTGTTGATCTATAAAGAACACCAGATCTGTGACAGGGATACATTTAGGTTGTTCAAAGCTTGTGCCTTCATTATCATCTACAAAATTGAAGGAGAATGTTGTCTTTTTTTCTGTTTCCACTGTTTGTATTGAGCATCTTCTTCATTTTTATATTCATCAGAAGAATTTAAAGAATGCAAATTGTGCCCAAGACAGAAGCAAAAGTGTATTAGACATTTTTATTTATCGCAACTAAACGTAATGACTTCTTTCTTCTACCATTTTTTTCTTCTGACTTTCGATTCTTCCTCAAACATTTTGCTTGCTTTAACATCAGTATTACCAATTAACATTCTTCAAAAATTTCTTTGATCCGTTAAATAATATCTTTCAACTATAGGTTCTATTTTGTAAGTGCAGGTTAAAAAGTCTTTTCATTTACATGATCAAATATCAACCAAAATTTTCCATTGATTCTCTATATGATAAAATTTTTTTGAAGAAATTAGTTTTATTAATAATTTATTATTAATTTAAGTTCTATTTTCAAAAGCTTCTAAATATTACGATATTCCTAAGGTATTTTTTCACTTTATGTTTGGTTGTTACAAAGGGAATTAAATTTTTTTCCCTTAAGCTTTTACCAAAAGTGAACCGACATTTGCCATACCAGGTTTATATTTATTTTTAATGAAAAGTTCTTATTGTATATATAAAATATTTTACAACGCATATATGTTAAATATATATCGATAACATATTATATTTTTAAGTTTCAGACCCACCAATCCCTGGGTAAAAGTCGTCTGATCGCTGTCGAGGCATTCCAATGCGCCATGTTAGTTTCTGACAAGTAGTTTAGTATTAAATTTATTTTGGCAGCCAAAAATTTAATTTGATTTTTGTCGAGAGTTCGTATTATAAGCAATCTATGTAATAGACAACTTTTCAGGATGTTATTTTCAAGCAAAAACAAATAAAGAACTGCAGAAAACGATCATCAATCTTAAAATGTTATAAAGAAAGCATTTAATAATGTAGCAAGCCTTCAGTCATAGGTTATAATGCAGTTGGCTATGCAAATTTATTGTGTGTAAGCTAATAAATTTCTCAGTGCAAATAATTTGTGTATATTTCATTTTCAAATATAGAACATTAAATAGTATTTATCATTATTTTAAGAAGTTTAATTTTTGGTTCCAAATGTATCAAAATTTATAAGTTAAGTAATAAAACGAAAGTTATTTTAGCTAAAATAATGAGAATCTTGATGATGTATATAAGAAGAAATGCAGAAACTTAATGATATAATTTCAAAAGCATAAATTTTTAATATTTTAAGCGTTAAGAAATTATAATAATCAGAAGAGAAACAGGAAAATTAAAAAAAAAAATGTTCACGATAAAATTCCAATATATTTTGTGTTTTAAAAAATTACTGTTTTGTGGGATGAAAATTTGCAGTTAGTATTATTCTCTAGGATATTTCCTGAAGAGAAATTCTAACAAACTTTAACAAAACTATGAATATTTGAAATGAATAATTTATAACAGAAAAATAAGCTTTTTGTTGCTTGTTATAAAATACCCTTGAATTTAAAAAATATAGATTCAACATTGAAGCATATATGGGGAAATATTAATGAAAAATAAATAATAGGTAAAGCTAAAAACAACATATATGCAACATATATATATATATATATATATATATATGTGTGTGTATATATATATACATATGTGTGTAATCATAAATCATAATATTCAATAAATAAATGCATTTTAAATAATTAGAAAATTCTTTCAAAGATTTGAAAGATCACAATACCATTTCATAACTAACAGTAACTGCAACAGCATTGAAAACATCATAGTTAAATAGCTGGATCCTAAATTTTGATTTAAAATGGTATGAATGCATCACAGAGATCAGGAAAAGAAATGTTCTTATATAAAAAAAAATATAATTTTTTTTCAGATTTTAAAAAGTTAATAAGGATACAGATGGGCTTAATGATAAAACCGCTAAAATTATAAATCTAATTTTTATGGTATAAAAGACATATATTTAAAAAATATGAAAGGTAAATCACGTAGAGAATTCAGATATATCAATAAGAATACAAATATCAAAATGAGAATGAAAACTTAATAAATATGACAAACACATTTAAAAAAACAAAAATTCATATTATTAACTATTTGTCACAACAAGATTCATTCTGAAGATAATAAACGCAAATGTATTTATACTGTCCCGTCACTTCGAGCAGATAGATTCAGCTAAAGATTTACAGTTACAATTTTTGCCGTACAGATTGTGTTTTTCTCCAGGACACTTGGACCAAACGAGATGGCTGGAAGTAACATTATTGCAACCACTCCAGTAACGTCCCCGCAATATCCTGCCTTCTAAGAACACTCGATTTCATTACCAAGGCTTTCATTACTGAAGCTAGACAATACCAACTAAGCAGAAGAATTTACCTTCCCCATATCCAAAGAATAAGATTCCCTTTACAAGGTTTATTCGAACAGTATGGGAAGGAGAATAAACCAAGCTCGAACCAAAGTAGGCACTAAGATCTATTCCTCTCATACCATACATATCACTGGAGTACTTATGTCTACAACAATAAATATAATAAATGATTGCAATAAATATAATAGCAATGCATTGTGTAACAATATACAATTTAATAAATATTTTTGCAGTTATTAATTGTAATGAAATTGCTAACTATAATTTTTCCATGTTATCGGAATACACCGGCAGACATGTTTAATTGAAATTTATTCTTCAATCTTCTTCTTAAGAATCTACTGCTAGAGCAGTAGATTCTTAAATAGTGAACTAAACTATCATTTTCTAAATTTTATTAAGTAGGGAATTAAACTATTATTTTCTTATAAAATGTTATTAAATAGTAAAATAAAATTATCATTTTCTAAAAGGTTATTAATGTTTATTCTAATGGAAATATTCAAAATCAAAATTTTATTTTAATTTTATTATTTTTATATATAAATAAATTAATAATCTGAGGATACTTATTCTTTATAAAGCAATAATATTAAGAAAACTCACCTTTTTTAAATAAATTCTTGAATGTGTCTAAAGACTTTCCTTCATTTCAATGAATAAATTTTATTGATTTATAAGTTTGCTGTAATTTTTATTGTTTGCATATATGTAAATGCATTGTTCATGCTTCAATTTTATTTATAAAATCAAAAGGAAAATATGTTGATTAAGTAGTGAATTAAAACAATCATTTTCTAAAATGTTTTTAAATAGTGAATTAAAACTACCCTTTTTTTAAATGTTATTAAATGAACTAAAACTATCATTTTTAAAATGTTATTAAATAGTGAACTAAAACTATAATTTTCTAAAATGTTATTAAATTTTCTAAAATGTGAATTAATGCAATCATTTCTTCATTTTCTAAACTGTTATTAAATAGTGAATAAAAACTATCAGTTTCTAAAATGTTATTAAATTGTGAATTAAAACTATCATTTTCTAAAATGTTTTTAATGTTTATTCCAATGGCAGTAATCAAAATAAAAATATCAAGCATTTGAAATCCATTATCAAATCTTTATATGTCCAAAAACAAAAGATTTATGTCTAGATTAAGGTCAATAAGTAATTACTGGGGCAGATAAATTCTTAAAGTCCAATACTAAAGTCGTTGGCTTAGAGTCAAAAATATTAATGAGCTGCATTTTTCAAGTGCCAGTATGCGACTTTTTTGCTGACGAGGAAATAAAAATACATCGAAATCCTCTAATCCGGTAAGACACAGTTGGGGAAAAACATGATTTTAAGGATAATCATTCTTTAATTTTTAATCTATCTAATGTCATCAGTTACAAATTTGCAATGAAGTAATTTTCATTTTCTAATTTGCATATTATTTAAAACTTTGTAAACGTTCCTATAAATAAATTATTAAAATGTTAAGTAAACAATATAAATTTCGAGAAAGGAAGCATTTATCATATATTATCTTCATATTTGAATACGATTATTCTATAAATGCTGTTATATAATTTCTTTTCATATATTTTGGTCTCTTACATATTTTTTTACATAAAGAAAAAAAAATATATACTTAAAGTTTAAATGTTAAATTATTGTCTTATGTTAAATTTTTATACATAAAGAATAAAAAAAATAGTTTACTGAGAGCTTCATAAAATTAAAAAAAAATCACAAAAAATAATCTTCCGGAATTATCATTCACGTTTTTTCATTAATTATTTTAAATTTGGCAATTAAAGATCATTGCTTTGATTTTAAGATATTAAATTTTACATTGAAAATCAAATTCGAAATTTATTTAGGAAAACAATGATTATTTTTCTCAATGACTTAAATATATTCATATAATTTCATATAATAATTATTTCCATAATATAATTTTTTATAATATAATTTCTTTCATATAATTTTAAAGACATTTTAACTATATATTTCTGGAAAAATTGCACGTTAAACTTACAATACCCCTGTTTTTAATCTACTCTTAAGTAAGTATATTAATTATTTTACAAATTTTTAACTCAAGAATATATATTAAATAGCACTTGTTAGCTTTTCAAATTCAAAACTTGGTTTATATATCATAGTTCGTTGACTTCATTTGCATTTAAACAAACGATATGAAAAAATGCTCAATTAGCAAACTAGTTAAATGTAAAGTCATTGTACAAAATGTATCTGAAATAAATTAATTATAAAGTAAATTGAATTGTACCTCATTGCACTTAAAATATATAACAATTTTTTAAGATAAATAATTATATATTTATAATTAAAAGTTAAGTAAAGATTATTCTTTCTCTAACGAAATATTAAATCAATGGAGTTGTTTATTAGAGTTTAGAAACTCCTAAAAGAAATAAAATAAGAATCTATAACGTCTGCAAAAATCTTAAGGAAGAATTACCAATACCTATCCAATTAGAGAGCAATTACTAACTTCTGTTCATCATCTTTTTTTTTTTTTTTTTTGTATTTTGCTTATTGGACATTATATATATTTCTCTATAACCGATTAATCTATATTTAAACAAAAAAATTTTTTTCGCTTTTAAAATTGAAATATCAAATACATGTTACATTTTATTCAAATAACCATATCAAATGTAGTTTTTATTTTTACTTAAAAAATAATATTATACATTTTTGAATGGATTTAGCGTTTTGAGGAAGAATTAAAAAAAAAAAAATATATTTCTCTTTTTTAAAGTCCAGTAAAGTTAAATAATAAGATACCTATTTATTTATATATCTCAATATTTCCCAACTAAGTAATAAATTTATAAAATACACAAAACAATTGAACTAAATGCAAATGTCTTAGTAAAACAACATTCATTGTACAATGATTCAGAAAAGTTTAACAGAGAATTGTGCTTCTTTTGATGATTGCCTTTGTTTCCAAAAAGAGCTTGAAATTGGGAAGCAGTGTATACCATAAATTCAGTTAAATGAGGACCTAGGCTAATTTTTTCGATTTGAAGAGATAATCATCGGATTTTCTGAAGGTTGAAATGGAAGAAAACTATTTTCTTCAGTGCTGTTCCAGTATCTGACTAGGTGCAATAAAAACAGCACCTTTTTTCAGTATTTCAGGACACATTCAAAGAAACGGTAGTTAGGCAGTTTTATTTAAGGTCACAAACCGTTCAGGAAATGAAATTGAAGCTTTAAAAGCCTACTGAAAGGAGAGAAAAGACTGAAATAGGAATTTCCAGAATGACTTTTGCTGCAGTAGCTTTGTACATTCAATTTTATAAGTTAAAACTATTTAACGCTGTGATATTTTTTTCCTTAAAAATGTATTTGTTATTCCAAAGTGTATAAAATTATTATGATTTAGAAATTGAAATAATTTCTCAGTATACCAAGCAAAATAAAAAATAAATTGGCCTGGAAATTCTGTTGAACTATTTCTTTCACAATAGCAATATTTTTTTGTCATTTGTTTTAAATATTTCTTATAAGAAGTAATTTTCGAAGATTGCCATATTGTGAGTTTTAACAAGGATGTTTTTTACTAAGCATAAAGTTATCTAGACACTCTTGAAGGATGATAATTCTTTAATAAATCTTAGTAATTTTCAGGCAAATGCATTTCACTAAATAAAATTTTTAGTGGAAATTTTAGTGTCATCTAAATAAATTTTTTTGCCAATGATTTAAATATAATTTTTTTTTTTGAAAAGATAAAGGAAACGGCAATCACGAATTTGTTATTGACCCATGTAGTATATCAAAAGAGAAAATTTAAGGCATATATTGCATTATCAACTCTAAAAAATACCAATGCATTAATGTAAAAATTAGCATTGCATCTTGAATCAAAGAGACGATTCTGAATAAATATATGAGGGAGTAGAATATTTTTAATTTTTGTGAAATATTTTTGGTGGATTTATAATTCGAGGATTTTCAAAAAATAATATGGTGTTCAGATTTAGCCATAATATTTATTAAATTTTCTTAGTTTTAGATACTATATTTTTTTAAGCTTATATTTTTGGAAGACATTATCGTTCATGTAATATCTGCATGATTTGGACACGTTGAAAAAATTTTTCAATATCCTAATTGTAAAATATTAAAATATTATTTATAATTATATTATGTTCTGGACAAAGAAATCACAATAATGTTATTGTATCTGCACAAAATGGTTCCAATGTTATTGTACAAAAATACAGAAGTTCTGACAATAAACTTTGCTTTTATAAATACTGTCATTAATAAAAATAAAAAAATCATTGACCGATTTAAAATAATTATATTATTATCCATACTAATCACTTACTTTAAACTTTTAATGGATGAAAGAAAACTGCAACTAAAAAACCATTTAAGGGAGATAAAAAAGGCATTTTATAAAATAAAGTCAAATTTCGTATATTGTGGATTTCGTATATTGTTGCAAAAACAATTCATTTGTATTTCCTTGTGTATTATGCTGATTACTATTGTTTCTTCAACATTTATGATTTTATAAGCGAATAAAAAATATTTTTTTTTCCTTTCTTATTAAGAAGATTAAAATACAAATTGACATCTATCGAATATATATGTATCTGAAAATGATTGTATCTTGTTCCTTGTCTTATGATTTGATATGGTAGATAATATCTTTGAAAAATGAGAATAGAATATTGTAATGCCCGGCATATAAACTATAGTTGCTGCAAACTAGAACTGATTTCTGGGTTTCCTTTAGGTAAATTTAACTCAGAAAAAATTTCTATGGAAGCTCTTTCGGAAAGCAACATTAATAAATTAATATACTTCTTTAAGTTAGTTGATAAAATTTTCAATAGATTACCAAGTTTGAAATGCCGCTTATAACAAAGCCCAAATTATAGACAGTTAATAGCTTGTGCAATTATTGTGGATTCAATATGTACGCAACATACTTTATTTTCACTTATCTCAGAATCAAAGAGATTCGATCGCAACTATGACAGTAAATGAAATGTGTCTCAATCGATAAGCAAGCCACCTAGACGGAATTACCTGGGTTTTTCCAACACCACTGCAAATATGATTCACTAAAAGGCAATATCTAATACATCAAAACATAATATTAAATTTCAAATAATGTATATTGTATACATATGTAACAAATTTGTAAAACTTAATAAAGACTGATATTCACAGAAATTAACTATACGTTCAAAATGTTATTTTGAAAAATTATGTGGTTTATTTACGAAATTATCAATTTATATTTGCATAATAAATAATAATACTAATTTAAAACTTTTCAAACACTATAACTTATAATTTTTGTTCAATTAGAAATATGAATATAATGTCATTGAAAATTCCACCCAAAATATTTTAGTGAAGAAATTTAAATTTTAGGGAGATCATTTTTGTCAATGATTTCATGAAATAATTTTTGCTTAGAATTAATCTTCTTTACAATACAATCCATTCAGGGATTTATAATATTTATGCTGATGATAAATTTCTGTCAGCCTGCGTTACAATCATTGTGTAAAAGGATTGTTGATGTCTCAGTAAATGTTGGACTCCGCATTACCTGCAAGGCAAATTGAGTATCGTCATGGTACTCTTTGGAAGATTGGCATCACCTAAAATGTATTAATCAAATCATACCTTCACTTACGACGAATTCGATATTTTTTTAATAAAAATTTAAATTTATTTGCAAAAGTTTATATTTTAAAATATAAACAAAATTATAATTATAAAATCAATACATGAAAAGTGCTTTAAGTGCTTTCTTTAAAACGATACTGTATATTATGCTACTTCACTAAGAATAAAACATTTAGTACTTTTTAAAGTTTTTTTTAAGTGTAAGAAATTTAATGTTTTAGTTCCAAATGTGTCAATATTAGAATAAGTTAAGTAATCAAACAAAAGTTATTTTATCTAAATTAATGAGAATCTTGATGATGTATATAAGAAGAAATGCAGAAACTCCTAATGATATAATACATTCAAAAGCATAAATTTTTAATATTTTAAGCGTTAAGAAATTATAATAATCAGAAGAGAAACAGGAAAATTAAAAAAAAAATATATTCATGTTAAAATTCCAACATATTTTTGCTGCAAAATTACTGTATTGTGGGATGAAAATTTGTAGTTAGTATTATTCTCTAGGATATTTCCTGTGAAGTGAAATTCTAACAAACCTTAACAAAAAATGAATAATTTATAACAGAAAAATACGCTTTTTGTTGCTTGTTTTAAAATACCCTTGAATTTAAAAAATATAGATTCAACATTGAAGCATATATGGCGAAAGATTAATGAAAAATAAATAATAGGTAAAGCTAAAAAACCACATATATGCAACATATATATATATATATATATACATATGTGTGTAATCATAAATCATAATATTCAATAAATAAATGCATTTTAAATAATTAGAAAATTCTTTCAAAGATTTGAAAGATCACAATACCATTTCATAACTAACAGTAACTTCAACAGCATTGAAAACATCAGAGTTAAATAGCTAGATCCTAAATTTTGTTTTAAAATGGTATGAATGCACCCCAGAGATCAGGAAAAGTTCTTATATATAAAAAAATATAATTTTTTTTTCAGATTTTAAAAAGTTAATAAGGATACAGAAGGGCTTAATGATAAAACCGCTAAAATTATAAATCTCATTTTTAAGACGTATAAAAAGACTCATATTGGAAAAATATGATAACGGTAAATCACGTAGAAAATTCGGATATATCAATAAGAATACAAAACTTATAAAGAGAATGAAAACTTAATAAATATGAGAAAACCAATTTAAAAAATATTTGTTTTGTCAAAACATCTAAATAGATCTGAAATGAAATTAGGGCCAATTCTAACTAGCCATAAACACATTTTATAAAATATAATTATTCAAATTTAAAAAAACAAAAATTCATTCATATTATTAAAGTTTTTATTATTTTTTTTTTTTGTCAAAATGTCTGAAAAGATATGAATTAAAATCAGAGCTAATACTAATTAACCAAAAACCCAATTATTAAATATTTTAGTGATAAAGTTCATTTGTTGTATTTAAAAGTTATACACAATTAATAAACGATTAAAAAAACCCAAATAATAAATAATTAATAAATATATATAATAATACTTTTTTAATAAAATTTTTTATTAATATTGCTGATATTTCATATTTCATCGAAATTAAAACAGAAAATTTATTTTCTTCAAAAATGAATGTTAATTTATTGTATTCATTTCAATAATTAATGCCTTTTATTTAAAAAAAATCTAAAAATAATAAAATTACTTTCATTATTTACCGTTTTAATACTTTCAGTAGTATTCATGTGAAATATTTTTAATAAGAAATTGAGAAATGTAGAGTGAATAATTGAAATTTATTAATTGCTGAAGTTTGTATCATTGATATTTATAAATTTAATTTATAATTTTTCTTTCCTATTGTTAGACCACATAAAAGAAGTAAACAACTCCCTGTCTTTTACAAAAATATTATTAATCAAAATTTAATGTTTCAAATATTAAAACATCAAATTATTTATTGTAACTATGATGTATTAACTACGATGAAATTAAATTTGTTGCTATTGTAATTTACCGAGTAAATATTTCAATTGTTTCGAAGAATATTTATGTTAACGATTTTGTCACAACAAGATTCATTCTGAAGATAATACACGAAAATGTATTTATACTATCCAGTCACTTCGAGCAGATAGATTCTGATAAAGATTTATAGTTACAATTTTTGCCATACTGATTGTGTTTTTCTCCAGGACACTTGGACCAAACGAGATGGCTGGAAGTAACATCATTGCAACCACTCCAGTAACGTTCACGCAATATCCTGCCTTCTAAGAACACTCGATTTCATTACCAAGGCTTTCATTACTGAAGCTAGACAATACCAACTAAGCAGAAGAATTTTACTTCTCCATATCCATTCCCTTTACAAGGTTTATTCAAGCAGTATGGGAAGGAGAATAAACCGAGCTCGAACCAAAGTAGGCACTAAGATCTATTCCTCTCATACCATATATATCACTGGAGTTCTTATGTACACGACAATGAGTATAATAAATTTTTGCAATAAATAAAATAGCAATGCATTGTGTAACGATATAGAATTTAATAAATATATTTGCAATTGTAATAAAATTGCTGACCATAATTTTCCATGTTATCGGAATACACCGGCAGACGTGTTTAATTGAAATTTATATTTATATCGAACAATAGATTCTTAATAATCTGAGCATATTTATTCTTTATAAAGCTATAATATCACAAAAGTTCACCTTTTTTAAGTAAATTCTTGGATGTTTCTAAAGTCATTACCAAGGCTTTCGTTTGTTTGGTTTTTAAGGAATAAATTTTATTGAATGATCTGTTTGATTTAAATCTTATTGTTTGCATATAAATATGTTGCAAACATTCTTCTATTTTGTAACAAACAATTATTCTATGTTGTTTGCATATATGTATAAATGTATTTTTCATGATTCAAATTTCCGTATTAAAAACAAATGGAAAATATGCTGATTAAATAGTGTATTAAAACTATCATTTTCTAAAATGTTATTAAATTGAGAATTAAAATTATCATTTTCTAAAATGTTATTAATGTTCATTCCAAGGAAATAATCAAAATTAGATTTTAACTTTGTTATTTTTAAACTTATATATTTAAATAAATTAATATTCTGAGGATACTTATTCTTTATAAAGCTATACTAGCACAAAAACTCAATTTTTTTAAAGTAAATTCTTTGGTGTGTATGTATGTCTTTGTTTCATTTTAATAAATAAATTTTATTGATTTATTGTTTTTCAGCTTGGTGTAATTTTTATTATTTGCATATATTTATAAATGCATTGTTCATGATTCAATTTTTGTTTATAAAAGTAAAAGGAAAATATGTTGATGAAGTAATGAATTAAAACTATCATTTTCTATGATGCTGTTAAATATTGAACTAAAATTATCATTTTCTAAAAGGATATTAAATAATGAAATAAAATTATCATGTTCCAGAACGTTATTAAATAGTGAATTAAAACTATCATTTTCTAAACTGTTATTGAATGAACTAAAATTATCATTTTCTAAAATGTTTATTAAATAGTGAACTAAAAGTTTCATTGTATAAAAATGTTATTAAATTGTGAATTAAAATTCATTTTCTAAAAAGTTATTAATGTTTATTCCAATGGAAATAATCAAAACCAAAAATCATGCAATAAAAAATCAAGCATTTGAAATCCAAGCAAATCTTTGTATGTCCAAAAACAAAAGATTTATGTCTAGATTAAGGTCAATAAGTAATTACTGTGGCAGATAAATTCTTAAAGTCCAATACTAAAGTCGTTGGCTTAGAGTCAAAAATATTAATGAACTGCATTTTTCAAGTGTCAGTATGCGACTTTTTTACTGACGAGGAATTAAAAAAAAAGAAATCCTCTAATCTGGTAAGACATAGTTTGGGAAAAACATGATTTGAAGAATAATCATTCTTTAATATGTAAGATATTTAAAGTCATCAGTTAGAAATTTGCATTGAAGTAATTTTTCATTTTCTAAATTTCCTATTATATAAAACTTTGTAAACATTCTAATAAATAAATAAGTAAAATGTTAAGTAAACAACATAAATTTTGAGAACGGAGGCATTTATCATATATTCTATCCATATTTGAATAAGTTTATTCTATAAATGTTGTCATATAATTTCTTCTCATATAATTTAGTCCCTTACATAGTTTTTTTTATGTATAAAGAATCAAAAAATATTTCCCTAAGAGATTTATAAATTTGAAAAAATCACAAAATTTATTTTTTGGAATTATCGTTCAAGTTTACTCATTAGTTATTTTTAATTTGGCAATAATTATAAATTATTGCTTCGATTTCAACATATTTAATTTTAAATTAAAATCTAATTCGAAATTTAATTAGGGAAAGAATGATTGTTACGTTTAAACTTTCTTTCTCAATGGCTTATTTTCATATAATTTTAAAGATATATTTACTATATATTTCTGTAAAATTTTTTTAATTAAACTTATAATACCACTGTTTTTAATCTACTCTTTTAAAGTAAGTACATTAAAATTTTACAAATTTTACCTTTTATTTAACTCATAGCACTTGTATACTCTTCAAGATCAAAAAGTTGGATTATATATCATAGTTCGTTGATTTAATTTGTATGTTAAACAGATGAAATGAAAAAAAAAGCTGATTTAGCAAATTAGTTAAATATAAAGTCATTGTACAAAATGTATCTGAAATAAATTAATTATAAGGAAATTGAATTGTACTCCATTGCTCTTGAAATATTTAACAATTAATTTTTTGCGATAAATAATTATGCATTTTTATATTTTAAATTAAATTATTAAATGAAAATTGCTGTTTCCCTAAAGAAATATTAATCAATGAAATGGTTTATTAGAGTTTCGATACTCCTAAAAGAAGAATCTATAACGTCTGCAAAAATTTTAAGGAAGAAATACCAATACCTATCCAATTAGAGAGCAATGACCAACTTCTGTTGATCATTATGCTTTTGTATATATTTTGCTTATTGAACATATATTTTTTTTCTATTACTGATTAATCTATATTTAAAGCTAAAAAGTATTGTTTTTGCTATTAGAATCGAAATATCAAATACATGTTACATTTTATTCAAATAAACATATCCAATGTAGTTTTTATTTTTACTTAAACAAATAATATTATACATTTTCGAATAGATTTAGCGTTTTTGAGAAGAATTAAAAGAAAAAAATATATTGCTTTCTTTTTAAAGTCCAATAAAGTTAAATAATAAAAGACCTATTTATTTATATATTTCAATATTTCCCAACTAAGTAATAAATTTATAAAATACACAAAACAATTGAAATTAATTGTAAATGTTTAACAGAGAATTGTGCTTCTTTTGATGATTGCATTTGTTTCAAAAAGAGCTTGAAATTGGGAAGCAGTGTATACCATAAATTCTGTTAAATGAGGACCTAGGCTAATTTTTTTCGATTTAAAGAGATAATCATCGGATTTTGTGATGGTTGAAATGGAAGAAAACTATTTTCTTCAGTGCTGTTCCTGTATCTGACTGTGCAATAATAACATCCCTTTTTTCAGTATTTCAGGACACATTCGAAGAAACGGTTGTTAGACAATTTTATTTAAGGTCACAAACCATTCAGTAAATTAAATTGAAGCTTTAAAAAGCCTACTGAAAGGAGTTAAAGTCTGAAATAGAAATTTCCAGAATGACCTTTGCTGCAGTAGCTTTCTACATTCAATTTTATAAGTTCAAACTGCTGAACGATGTTATATATTTTTATTAAAAATGTATTTGTTATTCCAGAGTGT
This sequence comes from Caerostris extrusa, assembly GCA_021605095.1. Lineage (NCBI taxonomy): Eukaryota > Metazoa > Arthropoda > Arachnida > Araneae > Araneidae > Caerostris > Caerostris extrusa. The sequence goes on along the minus strand of BPLR01000015.1, from coordinate 24,603 downwards.
ATAAAATGATTATGATATAGAAATTGAAATAATTTCTCAGTATAACAATTAAAAAAAAAATTGGCCTGGAAATGCTATTGAACTATTTCTTTCACATTAAAAATATTTTTTGTCATTTATTTTAAGTATTTCATATAAGAAGTAATTTTCGAAGATTATCATTTCTGAGTTTTAACAAGGATGTTTTTTACTAAGCATAAAGTTATCTAGACACTCTTGAAGGATGATAATTCTTTAAGAAATCTTAGTAATTTTCAGGCAAATGCATTTCACTAAATAAAATTTTGCTGATGATTTAAATATAATAGTTTTTTGAAGAGATGAAAGGAAACGGCAATCACGAATTTGTTATTGACCCATGTAGTATATTATAGAGAAAATTCACAGCATATATTGCATTATCAACTCTAAAAATACCAATGCATTAATGGAAAATTAGCATTGCATCTTGAACCAAAGAGAAGATTTTGAATAAATATATGAGGGAGTAGAATATTTTTAATTTTGTGAAATATTTTTGGCGGTTTTATAATTCGAAGATTTTCAAAAATAATATGATGTTCAGATTTAGCCATAATATTTAATAAATTTTCTTAGCTTTAAACACTATGTTTTTTTCTATCTTACATTTTTTGGAAGACATTATCATTCATGTAATATCTCTACAATTTTGAACATGTTGAAAAACTTTTTTATAATGTCCTAACTTTAACTTATTAAAATATTATACATAATTATATTACATTCTGGACAAAGGAACCACAGTAACGTTATTATATCTGCATGAAATGGTTCCAATGTTATTGTAAAAAAATGCAAAAGTCCTTCAATAAACTTTTCGTTAAAAAATACTGTCCTTAATACGAAATAAAAAAAAAATTGACCAATTTAAATGATTAAATTATTATCCATACTTATCACTTAACTTTTATCTGAAGTGATGGATGAAAACTGACAGTAAAAATAATTGTAAGAATAAAAAACGCATTTTTTAAAAATAAAGTGAAATTGTGCCTATTTTAAAGATATAGTTACTTAAAAAAGCCATGAAGTGAGCAAATTAATAAAAAGGACTTCACAGATTTAAAATTTACCTATTGTCCATATTTGTACAATAATATGAAACCAATTTGACTCTATCACTATGGAAAAAGCAGTGCAAAATTATATTATTGTTTACTGCATACTTCATGAATCCTGTATTCTTGGTTAAGTGAAATTTCTGAAATACAACCGGAAAATTCTCTAAGCCAATGAAGATAAAGAGCCTTCCTCCACGTATTACTCTTAATTGCATAGACAATAACGGTCAAATAATTTTGAAAAGTAGAAACGTAACAAAAAACAATAAAATTTTAAAATAAATTTATGTGAACTTAAATCAATAATGTATGTTTATCCATCGTTTTTGAGGAATGGAATTTAAATTTATGTTCTCAAATTATTATCATGAATATTTTATGATAGAATTGTTCATCACATATAATTCATCTTTGTTGAAATTTAAAAATACATCGCTTTGAAATTAGTTCCATTCCATAAAATAACATATTCGTTATATACATTTACTTAATTTTTGTAAGTGGATTTTTTTTTTTTTTAAATTACTAAATTTGCAAAAGAGTTATGATGTTATATTTTCCAAATACTCCCTAAAGTGAAGTTTTATAAAATGCAAATGTTAGCTGAAAATAGCTTCTTCATTTTTCTTCTATATTAAACAATGGGGAGAAGAACAAATTTTAATTTTAACATGTAAGAAATTTCTTAAGAAGACTTACTAAAACTCAATTTTGCAATAGTGAATGTCAATTTTTATTCTTAGGATAAAAAGGTATTTAAAATCCATTTAATTTGTATTGATTGTGATTGTAACATCCTAAAGAACTATATATTAAATAGAAAAAGACTTAACACTTCTTTAAACACCTTTTGTGAACTTTACTCATTAGAAAATAATTTAAGACGAATCAAAGACTGATGATATGTTTATAGCTGTTTTCGTTACATTATTGAAAAACTATTTTTAAAATCGTAAACAGAAATTTTGTCTTTGTCGTTCAAGGGACTTTGTTAGAGTTCCTCTAAAACTACAACAGACATAAAAATCATTTCTCATTAGTCATTACCTTTACTGATCTCGATAAAAAATAGGTGAGAATAAAAACATGAATTTTCACTTTAAATTATACTTTTAAAAAAGCAACACAGACTTTGGTAAAAACTTTAATGCTGATTAATTTGTTGCTGTTGTACATGTTTTAAATCTCTTGTAATGGTTTCATTTGAAAGAAATGACATGATTCACTAATTAACGACAAAAAATATAAGAATAGTGTCATTAAAGACATCAATACGTTTGAAGGTGCGATTGTAGACATTTTTTTTAAATTTGTTAAATGACCATTATTTTTAAAATTCTTAATATTGTGTTGGATTTCAATGAGAAATTTAAAAAAAACTATTTTAAGTAATATGTTTTTTTTTCGGAATTAAATTATTTTTATCACTTTTTAGAAAACAAAATATCTATTGTATTGTTTTTGAAGGTCTTTTTATTTATTGTAAAAAAGAAAATAAAAAAAATAAAATATGTATTTCATTTTATAGAACTTTTCTGTATTGTATTTTACTTGTTTAATTTAAATATGTTCCAGTGATAAAATCTCAAAAGACAATACTTTAATTCCCATTGGATGTATTTCACAATCAATGTTTTGCTGTACTTTTAAACATCGATAAACATTGACTGTTTGTTTTGTGTTTACTGATATATCATGTTTTAAACAATAAAATGACCAAATATCAATGGGATTTTTATTTTGTTTCGAAAGTTCTTTCCACAACGTTCGTTGCAAAACAATCCATTTGTATTTCCTTGTGTATTATGCTGATTACTCCAGCTAACGTTTCTTCTACATTTATGATTTTAGAAGCGAATAAAATATATTTATTTTCCTTTCTTATTAAGAAGATTAATATACAAATTGACATCAATTCGAATATATATGTATCTGAAAATGATTTTCTTTATTCCTTGTCTTATGATTCGATATGGTAGATAATATCTTTGAAAAATGAAAATAGAATATTGTAATGCCCAGTATATAAACTATAGTTGCTGCAAACTAGAACTGATTTCTGGGTTTTCTTTAGGTAAATTTAACTCAGAAAAAATTTCTATGGAAGCTCTTTCGGAAAGCAACATTAATAAATTAATATACTTTTAAGTTAGTTGATAAAATTTTCAATAGATTACCAAGTTTGAAATGCCCCTTATAACAAAGCCCAAATTATAGACAGTTAATAGCTTGTACAACTAGTGTGGATTCAATATGTACGCAGCATACTTTATTTTCACTTATCTCAGAATCAAAGAAACTCTATCGATACTGTAACAGTAAATGAAATGTGTCTCAAATCGATAATCAAGCTACCTAGACGGAATTACCTGGGTTTTTTCCAACTCCACAGCTCATATGATTCACTAAAAGTCAATATCTAATACATAAAAAAATAATATTAAATTTCAAATAATGTATATAATATACATATGAAGCAAATTTGTAAAACTTAGCAAAGACTGAAATTTACAGAAATTAACTATACGTACAACATGTTATTATGAAAAATTATGTTGTTTATTTACGAACTTATGTTAAATTTTTTATTTGCATAGTAAATAATAATAATAATTTATAATTGTTTTAAACACTATAACTTATAATTTTGTACAATTAAAAATATGAAAATAATGTCATTGAAAATTCCACACAAAATATTTTAGTGAAGAAATTTAAATTTTAGGGAGTTCAATTTTGTCAATGATTTCATGAAATAATTTTTGCTTAGAATTAATCATCTTTACAATACAATCCATTCAGGGGTTCATAATATTTATGATGATATATACTTGTGTCAGCCCGAGTCACAATCATTATGTAAAAACGGTTTGCTGATGTCTCAGTAAATGTTGGAATGAGTTTGACCACAATGTGGATTGAATTTCCTCATGGTACACTTTGGGAGATTGGATCCATCCAAAATCTACTAACCAAACCATACCTTCACTTACGACGAATTTCTATATTTTTGGAATAAAATTTTTACCTATATTTTAAAAAGGTTATATTTAAAAATATAAAAAAAATATATAATTATAAGAAAAATACATAAAAAGTGCTTTAAGTGTGTTCTTTAAAACGATACTACATATTATGCTACTTCACTAAGAATAAAACATTTAGTAATTTTTTTACGATTTTTTTAACTTACTAGAGTAATTGAGAAGGACTTTATAATTATATTCATATATAGAGTAATGCATTATATTAAATTAACGCACAGCAATTTTTCTATTAGAAATAACAGTATTGTTTAGAATAAGATATTTAAAAATATTCAAAAATTTGTTTTTATTAATAAGTTATACAGATATTGTAGATGGAAGATGCTAACAAAATTTTACTTTTTTTATTTTATTTCCTAATTAAAAATGGGAATTATTCTTTTACTAAATGCTTAAAAAATCAGTAATATCATATTTATAATTAATTGAAAATATCCTTTTTATTAATAAGTCTACACTGATCATTGAAGGACAAATTAAATAAAAAAAATTAAACTCTTTATTCTTGAATTAAGTAATTGATTATTTTAACTTTTTTTTTCTTAATGTAAATAAGTATGAAAACATTATTACAATGGACATGAATTCCAAAATTTTACAATGTATCCTTATAAATAACAAGGTTTAAATTTACAAAGAGGAGTAAGTTACGTAATTGAAAAAAATAACAGTAAGGCTTCTTCATTAAAAATATGATGTTTTTTTTTATTTCGAAACATATGACCAATTCTTTGTTGACAATCTTTTAAAAACTGCAATTTAATCATATTTCTTTTTACTATATACTTTTAAGCAATTTCTTTCCTATTTTAAAAATTATTCCAACATTTTTATTTTACTTTTTACTGAATCCTTGACACATTTTTGTTGTTTCAAAGAAAATAAAACACAGTCCTGACAAAACATAAAGTGATAAAAATATCACCTGACTCATAAATCAGCAAAGTATACAGTTATCAGCTGGACACGTTGTAATCCAGCCTTCTCATATAGATACACAGTGAAAAACAAATGTTTGTTTTTATCATTGCTTCTTAACAAGGAATGTAAACAATTCCGTGACAAAATGACCAACTGAAAAAAAGTTGTTGTTCAAAAGTACACATCCACCGAAGGCCCAACAGGATTGCTAAAAGAAATGGACATCTCCCTGAAATCTAGTTGCAAGCCCAGACTGGACAATCCGTAAGTCCCAACAGGGTCTGATGATTACTAACGGATTTGGTCTGCCAGTCTTGAAGTCTGTACATTTATCACGGGTTCCCAGGAGCATATGTTTTGCTTTTTTATTTTACCTATCACTTGCTTTAGACGTGAATTGAGATAAAAAAGGAGGCCTCTTTTGAATTTGAATATAAAAATTTGTAAAATGATGTATACATTCTTAGTTTAAAAAATATTTTTAGATAAGCTATGTATTTTCGTTATTATATATATTATTAAAAACATCTTTTTATTGAAAAAAAAATCGACACTAGATTTTTGTATTTATAATTTTTAAACTACTAGAGTAAATGAGAAGTATTTTATAATTACATTACTAAATGGAGTATTGAAATTTTATTAAATTAAAGAACAACAGTTTTTTTCCCTTCAAAAAACAAAATTGTCTTAAATAATATATTTTAAAGTAATCAAAAAATTGCTTTTATTAATAAGTTAAACAAATGTTGTAGGTGGAAAAATTTAACAAAATTTTACTCTTGTATTTTATGTCCTTATTAAAAATGATAAATATTCTTTCATTAAATTTTAAAACAAAAATCTATGCAAAGTAAAAAACATCAGTAATATGATATTTATAATTAATTGAAAATATTATTTTTATTAATCACTCTAAACTGATCATTGAAGTAAAAACATAAAAAAAATTGTTTAAAATCCTACTTTTTGTTATTGAATTAATTAATTAATTATTTTAACTTATTTTTCTTAATGTGTAAATAAATATGAAACAATATTAAATTTTTATTACAGTATATATAATTTTTTACATTAAATATTCAAAAATTTTTTGGATTCTATCCTTATAAATAGCATAGTTTTAATTTACCAAGAAGAGTAAGTTATGTAATTCTAAAAAATAAAGCTTTCTAATTAAAAATATGGTGATAGTTTTTCTTTATTTCTTAAACATATTACAAATTCTTGCTACAGATTCTTTGTTGAAAATCTTTTAAAAACTGCAATTTAATCATATTTCTTTTTTTTACGCTTTTAAGCAACTTATTTCCTTTTTAAAACTATTTCAGCATTTTTATTTTACTTTTTTTTTTTCTGAATCCTGACACATTTTTGTTGTTTCAAAGAAAATAAAACGTAGCCCTGACAAAACATAAAGTGATAAAATATCACCTCAGTCATAAATCAACAATGTATACAGTTATCAGCTGAACACATTGTAATCCAGCCTTCTCATATAGAGACACAGTGAAAAACAAATGTTTTTTTTTTTTATCGTTGCTTCTTAAAAAGAGATTGTGAACAATTCCGTGAGAAAAGACCAACTGAAAAAAAGTGTGTTGTTCTAAAAACACACATCCACCGAAGGCCCAACAGGATTGCTAAAAGAAATGGACATCTCCCTGAAATCTAGTTGCAAGCCCAGACTGACAATCCGTAAGTCCCAACCGGGTCTGATGATTACTAACGGATTTGGTCTGCCAGTCTTGAAGTCTGTACATTTATCACCGGTTCCCAGGAGCATATGTTGCGATTTTGTTTTTGACCTATCACTTTTGCTTTTAGACGTGAATTGAGATAAAAAGGGGGCCTCTTGTTGGATTTGAATATAGAAATTTGTAAAATGATGAATATATATATATATATATATATATATTCATAGTTTAAAAACATATTTTTGGATGAGCAATGTATTTTCTTTACTATTTATGTTATTAAAAAAATAATTTAATTGGAAAAAAAATCAATACAATTTAAAAAAAAACAATTTGTTACAAAACCTAATCGTTAACCTTAATATTCTTTTTACCAGCAATGTTTCCAAAGTATTGCTGGTAAGAAAATATTAAAGTTAATAAATAAATTTAAAAAGCAATTCAAAGAATAATATGCACTCATTTTCTGCATTTGTTTTCAAATTTAATAAAATGAGCAATTGCTTTATCTTAAAATATTATATTTTAAAAGAAGCTTTTAGTATTTACTTTTGAGAAAAATAAAAAAAAGAGACACACAATTTACATCCCTTTTAAAGACATCCCTTTTATGTCTTATTTTACACAGTAAAAAACATTGTTTTCTTTTCTGAATGACATAATGATGGCTCCCAAAATAGGACACCTAACTTCACAATGGTGGTTATTCATGGATTCATCAAAACATCTATCAAGTCAAGTATTGCTGCAAAATAGAAAACACTTCATCTTTGGATCACACTATCGAAACTTGCATTTTTAAGGAGCTTGTGGATCGGTAGATCAAGAAAAATTCTCTGTTTCAGTTTAGCATCATTGATTGCAGGATTTTTTTTTATTTTTGTGTTTGAAGTCTGGTCGACATTTGTCAAGTCTCAAGTCGTCGATCCACTCCAAACAAGTCACAAAGCTGCATAATGGAAATCATCTCTAGCTAGCATATTTGTTGTGATTTATAAAGTGGTAACTGTACATATGGGTCTTCACTTAGGACACATGAAGTACCGCTGCTTTTCATGTGAGGCAAAAATACAGCCGAAACTTTGCACTATATAAAAAAATGGCCTACAACAAAAACATATATATATTTGTGACACGTATGTTTAAAATACACCATTAGTAGAGGGAACAAACATAACTACCATCCAAACATATGAAATTGACTTAATGAAAACTTTTTGTGGAAACAATTTACCAAAATAGATCGGCCTTCAAATATTCAAATAACAAACTTTCTGCAATCAGCAGAGATTTGGTCCAAAAAGATGAGAATGCAGCTTTGTGGTTTTCACCTTGTGTCAAACGAGTTTCTTAGGAAATGTGAATCAACGGTTCAAAACAAATTAGTAAAAGACATGTTGTTTAAATACAAAAATATTTAGATAAACTATACCTTTAAAAATGAATTTCCTACAATGACATTTCTACCACTTTCCTGAAACATTTGACCATGTTAGCGAGGAGCATGTTTTCTCCAGGGCACTGCAAAATTAGAGAAAATGGTCTACTAATGTTGGGTTATTTACAATGACGATTCTGACAAAGTACATTAAGTGGCAATCCAAACAACCCTGTAATATATATTAAACAGATACAAGTGTATGTTAACACTGTGATTCATATTCAAAATATTAAGCTACAAATATCTTAGGGCCAATTTCTAATTTTCTTTGTAATATTCTTATTCAGCAACCTGAAATTAATAATAAATAATTATTTTACATTTTAGGATAAACATTTCATAGAAATTAGTTATATTGTATTGTTGTACTAATATAAGTTTTATAAATATTGTCTATTTATCGCTAAGATTAAAAACTGGTAAAAATAGACAATAGAAATATTATTCCACGAACTGAAGTAGGCCTTAATGCAACGACACAAAAAGGAAAAAATGCTGAAAAGACTGACTGAAAAGGGAAAAAATGAAGAAATGCAAAGTAATAAGCAAGTCACCCATAGAATAAGTAATTTACCATAGATGGGTTCTAATAATATTTTGAAAATAGCTTTAAGAAAGTACACTCATGTCCATAAATTAAGGATAATTCAGAATCACACAGAAATTGAACTCTGAAATAAAAATTTCACCTGCAGAATTTTAACACACACATCTTGAAGAAGAATATGCAAATTACAGGAAACCATCAGATGGCGCTGATAGTACGTCACAATGACGAGAGTGTAAGAGAGGGTATATAAGGAATGGTGGCAAAGAAGTAAAATGGTTCACAAGCGCTTTAAAAGCCTTTCAGTGCAATAACCACATAGTTATTTCACAAAGGAAGCATTTGATGATTTTTTACGTGGTAGAATTATCGGACGACTGGAATGGGGACATACCCAGCTGTAAAGTATCCGAGGAACTTGAATCGCCCAGAGTGTCATCTCCAGACTTTGGCAACGTTTCAAGATGATGATAATGTGAGTAGATGTTAAATAACAGGTCGCCCCGAGTTACAACGCCGAATGAGGACCGGTATTTAGCAGTTACTGCCAAAAGAAACAGACGGAGCACAGCATCAGACCTTTCTCGTCAGCTCTCTTCAGCTACCTGTACGACAGTTTCAAGGCAGACCGTGTACAGACGCTTAGGGCACATTGGTCTATATGCTCGTATGCCTGTCAGATGTGTTCCACTTACCGCAACTCACTGTCGCCTGCGATTAACCTGGAGTAGAGAGCATGCATTGTGGACACCGCAACAGTGGTCTGGTGTAATGTTTTCCGACGAGTCCAGGTTTAGTTTGCAGTCTGATTCTCGCCGGACTTTCATATAGAGAGCGCCAGGTACCCGTTACCACCAAGAGAACACCATTGAACGACTCCGTTACGGTGGTGCAGGATGGCTCGTTTGGGGAGGAATTACTCTTGGTTCCAGAACTGACCCGAATGTTCAGAGAGTAACGATGACAGGTACATCTATGTTCCATGTTCTGGAACAACATGTACGTTTGTTTCAGGGCGCCATGGGTGCTGAATTTCTGTTTATGGATGACAACGCCCATCCTCACCATGCAAACATTGTAGACGAATGCCTTCAATTGGAGGATATCACCCGTATGGATTGGCCAGCATACTCACCGGACTTGAATCCAATAGAGCATGTGTGGATATGCTTGGCCGACGAATTGCAACCCATCAACCCCCTCCCACCTGTCAACCGGAACTTCGGAGGGAATTGCTTGATGAGTGGTGTAGTATTCCCCAAGATCCGATTGCTAATTTAATACTCAGAATGCCTAGGCGTTGTAAGGCCTGTATTGCATCGTCCGGGAGACATTAACCTTTATACTAACCATGTTATACTGTTTTTTGTAAATATTTTCTGTTTTTGAAATTTGCTCCAGGGAGTAAAAATCGCAATTTTTATTAATTATGTCAAACATATAGCATCTTTTTTTTTTGCTCTTTTACCTTTTTTTAATAAATAGACTTTACAAATTTGTTTTGCTTCTGTCTCTTTCTTTGCCTGAACTTCATTATCCTTAATTTATGGACATGAGTGTATATGTACCCTTTATTATAATTCTTATTATTTCAGTTTAATAGTTTGGATAGAAAAGTATTTTCTAGCGATATTCTGATAATATAGAGGAAAAGAATTTGACATTCAGCGTCAAAGAATATACAAATATATATATATATGACAAACGTTAAATATATATGAATTTAATACAGTTAGTTCTTATAGATAAATTCATGTCACGTGACTATAGATCTGTTGAGCACATACAATAGAACAAGAGAACTAATGACATCCTTTTAACTTAAACAAGAAGACATAAAATAATTCAGGTGAAAAAAAATCACCTAACCTTTAATGCTGGAATACTTCATGACATACAATTAATAAACTGACGTCACTACTGAAATATTTATGTGTAACTAATCAATTCTAAAGGGTAGTTTGAGAATTTAGTGTTGTAATTTAATGCATGCTATTATAGCCCTCTGTATCATGTAATTAGTCTTTTATGGAGATTAAAGGATTACATGAAAATCTATTTTGAGTTTAAGCACTTCTTAAATGCATGTGGGAAAATAACAAAATTATTTTGTTTAGTTTAAACTGGAGTTGCTTTCCTCCACCAATTTTCCCATTTGCTACACTAAAAATTTGATTTTCAAAATTAAAAATTTGAGAAATTTGAAATTTATGCAAAAATATTATTTATAGCAACATATTAAAAAACTATTACTAGAAGAATTGGAAAAAAATAACTGAATGCAATATGTTTGACTTGAATGAAGTTAAGAGAATTCAAGATTCGTGGGTTTTTCATGTTATAATTTTTGTTATAAAAATAAACAATTAAAATTCTTTTAATTGTAATAAAGTATCCTAGAGGACAAAAATAATAAAGTTTATAATTTTTTGATAATTTTCATTCTATGATAAAGTTATATTCAGTATATTAAAATTATTTCTTAAGTTTGATAATAATTAATTATTTAGACCATTTCTTTACCATGCTATCATGCTATTTTATATTTTATATTCGTGTATGTTTAATAATTTTATAGCTTTGTCATCTGTGCAAAATTTATATTTATAATAACTTCGTTTTCAATTTTATTTTATTTTCGATTTTTAGTAACTAGTATTGAGGTGACAAACTTGGAAATACAAAAACATTTTAAATATTATAAATGATATTTTCATATGATTGGTATACGAACAGATTGTGTTCCAAAAAACTGTCTTCTCCATTCGCAGTTGTTGTTTTTTTTTCGTGCTCCAATTCACAATTTCTCCATTCGCAGTTCCATGTGTTTTATTGCATATTTTGTATTTTTTACAAAACTGCACAGAATAATAACAATATATATTTGCAGTAAAAGTATATATGTCATAGTTCAACCATTAAAATCTCACAATCTATTATTAAAGAAAATCTATATATTAGGACATTGTCTAGTTAAAATTATTTTGCAGCTAATAGGATTATTAAATATTTGAAATAATATCGTTTTATTTTTTTTTTTTCTGCAAACAAGCGTTTATGGATATATCTTTAAAAAACTTTTGATCCCGAAAATAAACTGATTCAATGCCATCACAAAAAAATGTGATAGATTTCATAGTTAAGAATACAGACTTAGTCTAATCAATATTAGCCCTAATTTTCACAGCTTTCTATTAAGAAGTATCATCACAAAAAATTAACGATGCATCTTAAGAAACAAAAGAATGCATAATTAAGTTCTCCATAAGACGAAAACCTTATTAAAGAGCAAAATCTTAAAATAAAATACAAAAAAAAAAAAAATTTCCCAAGATCGAAATAGGTGAGCCGCGCTTAATTAAAAGTTTTGACATTGATCTTAATTTTCACTTGATGAAAGGCCATTATTCCTAAGTGTCTCGAAAGCCAGTCTAGGCAATGACGTAAATGTAAGTTGAGCAGTCGGGAAAATAAAGTTAAGCTTACTTTCCAACAATGAAATGTTCCCCTGCAAAGTCTGGGGGATAAAATTCTGTAAGCTGCTTATATCATCACATAAGAGGTTCACTCAAATAGAAAAGCCATAAGTAATTTCAGCATTGCTCCACCGGATGGAAGAAAGATTGCCAAAGACCCTAGAGGAACAAAGTGCTTGATTTTTTAGTGTTACGCATCAGAAGACAACAATATGATCCGCTGTATAATTTCTAAACTTTTGAATTTGAATGCTGCATATTTTGAAAAGTCTGAATACATTTAAAGACAGATGGAGATTTTCAATGTATTTTGCTTTGATTTGGTTGATTTGAATAGCATTGGATTCAAAAGCTTGTATACTGAAATTATGTACCATCTTAGAACTGAATTATTTGCATGTTATGTTTGTTTTTACTGAGTTAAACATTTGAAGGAGATGTATAGAAATGTATTTTGTCCAAGAGAATGTTAGTTAATGTATTTCTGAAAATAAAAAAAAAAAAAAAACACAATAGATTTCGAAAACAAAAATCTCATTTCAAAAGGGATAGAATAGAAAAGAACGTTTTTGATAGATTTATGTTATAATTAATAAATTTAAATCTTGATTAATGCAAGAGTTAACATAGACACTAACAAAAAAAATTTTTAACTATTTAATACCTTAATGTTTTATGTATATATATTTTTTTGCATTGTTTCAAAAAATTAATTATATTTACATTTTTTGTAGGAAAAGTTTCAATCTGAGACATTTCAATGATGCTAACATAACCAAATAAAATACTAAATATAATTTTAAATACTCAAATTCATTAAAATAAATTTCAAATATAATTAATTAAATAATATTGATTCCTATATAATCTATCAACAATAAGACGATTGAAATTTATGAAATAAATCTGCTTAAGTGTTAACTGAAATACTAATGTTAAAATTCTTAATTTCATTCAATTCGTCAAAACTAAATAATAAATAAGTCAATTCTTATCTAATAATATATTTAACACGTCTATATATGTGCTTACATCACATAGATATAAGTATATATACATAAATATAAATTATACATATTTATAAATTGCTTATTATTTTGAATATTTAAGGATTTTTTTTGTTTATGTAATTTTTTCCCTAAAATGTATTCTGTAATATAGAAATTTTTGGTTAGTTATTTGTAATTAAATGAAAGTTGTAATCTATAGGACAAAATTAATGCTGCTTAACAATGTATTTTTAAATGATAATGCATTATAATAAAATATTTAATGAGTTAAAACACTTTATATAATAATATTAACTTATAATTGCTTATAATAAGTTAGAAGGGGCCAATAACATGAGACATTAAAAATCTTTTACTTCGAAGTTTTTCTGAATTCCCAGTTTGAAATTTAAATGCCATTTTAAAAAAAATGAAGTCTATTATATATCGAGAAGTCACAACATTAGTAGCATGTTTCAATTAAATAAAAAAAAACAATTTTAAGGCTTTGCTTTTAAGCAATTTATTTAAATGACAAAAAACGTGAATTGAAAATTAATCATAATTGTTAATACTTATTTCTGACTTATTCAATATTCATATTTCTTTTTATTTATTGTTTGATTTTTATTCATATGTACGTTTTGTGTATCGTAAAATTTTGTATATTCAATTATTTTTGTGTATGCATTTTTAAATGAGGAAATTTGAAATGAAATGCCATAAATGAATAGATAAATTAAATATTAAAATAGGTTTAAAATTTTCACTTTTTACTAAATATAATGAAGTAAAATTTATTATGTCGCTTACTGAAGCCAGGCAAACTAGGTTGCATTCACTAAATATATCTTAAAATAAGTTTTAAATGTATGGAGGATTACAACAAAGTGTTACTATGTTATATTAAGTTAACAAAACTTTTAGTAAATATGTTTTCCGACAATGTTATAAAACAAGAAGTTTTCGTAATAATATCAATGGTTAAGAACTGGTAAGGAAAATTTTGTAATTTTTAAAATACTGAAAAATGATGAAAAATGAAGTAGGAGTTTGAATAAATTTTTGAAGAAGAAACATTTGTTATTTCTTTATGGAATCAAGTCATATCTCCTGAAAAATTAAATAGCAATAAAAAACAAATTAATTGTATTTCAGTCATTAATTATTCTTAAATTTTAACACTGATATCATGAATATGTATTTAAATGTAAAATCTCAATTAATTAGAAAATGCTGCAGGAAGATACCTAGATTAGAAAAAAAATTGCTATAATATTAATTGGTTTAGTGTCTCATTTGCAGATTGTTTTCATAATTATAAAATATTCTTTATTTCTAATTTTTTCTTGTTGAAATTCCATTTATTGTAACAATCTCATTGATTTATTTAAAATATTTGTAAGACAGAACTTTATTTCTACACATTTCATTTTTTTCTATTTTTTTTTAAATATATTTATTTTTTTTTTAAAAAAATTCTTTTAAACGTTGGACTATAAAAATACGTATAATTTTTTTCAAAATACCATTCAATAAATGAACTTAAAAAGGAAAATTAAAAGGTCATCACATTGTGTCCAAACTACTATATTGATATAAATATTATGATTTTTTTTTTATCGTAATTCAAAAATTCAAAAGTTTTGTTTTCCATAAAGTCATTTAAACTTCAGATTTGCAACAACTGTGTGAATTTTAATGAACTAATGATTTACTCTTATGACTATACTCTCTTACAATTAAACAATTATAAATCCTTAAATTAGGCAATTTAAAGTTTAAACAAAATTATATATGTAGGATTTTAAATTGATCATATGTTCGTAATATTTCGACCAACGTAAAATAGAAAATAGAAATAAATAATCCACATTCGAGATTGTTATTTTTTTAAATATTTTTGCATGGTATAAGTTTCTACACATCATGCTCATAACAAAACTATATTCTATTAATGAAATATAACGACATAAAGTAAATTAACTATATTGTTATTTTTTATAATATAATCAAAACTGATAAATGAGTTTTTGTAACACTGAGTTTTATAAATTTTATATGGTTCATTACAAATCACTGTGATTTTCATTAATATTTAATTGATTGCAATTTTTTGATTCAATCAATTAAACACATATTAAAATTTCTGCAAAATGTATGTGAAAGAAATGTGTTAATTTTTTTTTACCAACTAAATACATTTTGAGCAAACGAAATTAAATTTCTTGCATTGTAATTAAGCCATAATAGAACCAGATATAGAGTGAAATTATTTCCATTGAAATATTTCTAGTTCAAAGTTTGTTAAATATTTTATATATAGTGGTTTACATTATTATAAATTTCATAAGAAAATCAATAATTTAATATTTTAAAAATATATCATGGTCTTTAAGCAAAAATAATTGCATCAATCATAAAATACATGGATAATAAATTAAACCTTTTACATATCAAGTTAGGAGACTCAATTTGAAAGCAGTTCCAAATTGGATTTCAAGAAAAATTTTCTCAAAACTCTTTTTTATTGTTAAAGAAATTATAAAACCAAGTAATGAAAAAAAAGATTATTTAAAAATTTGTTTGCAATTTACATTCAATAATGTGCAATAGTTTGTTTCGATAAACTATATTTAAACAATTTTTATAGTCAAGATTTGTAATGTTTTTAAAATATAATCAAACATAGATTATACTTAAAAATTTCAGCGTATATGTGTCTATCAGCGTAAGAATATATCTGTCTAATTTATTCATACATACAAAAACATATTACTTCAAAACTCTTACATTGGTAGCAGAAACAAACATTAAATTCATCAAGTTGAATTAAATGCAAATTGGTTCATAAAATAGCTAAAATTATGCATAAATATAAAAGTATAAATAAAATAAACACATGATAAAAGTAAATAAATTACATGAATTATTAATTCAAAGTTAAGTAATTATATATATGACAGAGATATTACCATAACTATAGAAATTATTAGTATAAATTGAAAATCATTTATATTGAATTTTTGCACAAAAGAAAGGTTATAAAACGAGTAAAGATGAATAAAGATTGTAAATGGAAAAATTTTATAAATAACTAAAATATTATAATTACTATAAAATTTTGTATTACTAAAATATTACTAAAATGGACTGAAATTATAAATGAACTAAAATATTTAATTGATTAAATATTATAAATGTCTAAAATAGCAAATGATCAAAATATTATAAACTAAATAATAGTCTTTTATGAATTAATATATTAAAGTAAATTTCAAATTATATTAATTTTGACTTAAATTTATTAGATATGAAATTTTTGTGTTCGAATTTTTTACATTTAACCAATATTAACACATTGCAATAATAAATATTTAACACACTTCACATCTGTTTTCCATATTTAAAATAAAACAAGAATATTTTATTTTTATATTTTTAATATCTTATTTCAGTAACAAAAATCAACTTTTTTGTTAAAAGTAAACAAATATGAACTTAACTCAAATTCTGATGATGATGATATATTAAACATTCCGTCACGTATATTTTTTTTTTTTGATGTTATCATAAGTGTGAGTTCATCACTAACTTTCAAAGTATTTATTTTGTTGTAAATAACGCACAAAATAAAAAATCCTTGTATTGTATATTGTTATTAAAAGGTTTCACATTAAATATATATATGTATCGTCTTTCCAAAATTAAAGTTATAAAGTAAATAAAATTTTCAGTAGGAGTTCCGTGAAAAAGATTTTTGATGAAGAAGAAATTGTTTTCCAGGATTCATTTTTTTTTGGGGTAGGGGCATTTTCATCTTATAATCTTAATATTACATAAATAAATTCACATGGAAGAATATTTATATCATAATAGTTTGTGCTTCTAGTTTATGCTAACAAATTTCTCAAAGCATTATTTTAGTATTTTTTTATTATTACAATATTTTTAAAAATGTCTTATTATCAATGTTTTTATTTTATTGTTTATGCATTAATAAACAATTTTAAAAAAGACTATAACTAGTTAACAAAATTTCTTCATTATATACATTTTCATTCTTTTCAGCTTAATGTACAAAAAAACAACATATTTGTAAGAGAATATTGTTACGACAAAGATTCAATATTTAATATTGAATTGTTTGAAAACGTTGGCATTTAATTAAAAATCAGTTCTATACTTTACATTTATGTTGTTAAACATTTTCTAGTAAGATTTTTATTTTGCATAATTTTCAAAGCTATATTAAATATATTAAAATTGTATTTCAGGTAGTAAATGCAAATTTCAATTGTGTCTACAAATATTTATGAACACACAAGTAAATGAAGAATAAACATGTATATCAAAACATGTTTTCATATTAATAAAATATGATTTTTTTAATCCTACGTATTGAAATTAATTTACGAGAAATTCATATTTTTTTAGATGAAAAGTTTTAAGTGAAAGGACCTTTTATGTACTTTGTTTAAATGCAAGAATAGTTTTTTATGAAATTAACAGACTAAAGTATTTTTAGTTCAAAATATTTTCTTAGAATAAATTGGTTTTTTAAAAAAGATAATTTACTTGCTGAATTTCATCATATATTTATATGAAAATTGAAAGGATTTCATTATGACTTTTAGAACTCCTTTGAAAAAAAAAAAGGTTACACCAAAAATAATCTTTTACAGTTTTGTTTGTAGTTTATTTTTAATTTGAAAGATTGTGAAATGAAAGACTTTTTATTTAATATTTAATACAGTAAATTCCTAGTATTTCAATTAACCTAATTTTATTGAAATAAAAAATCATCTTTTGAAAACTGTCTTACTGATATTATATTAAGTAAGACATTTTTTTATAACAGGGAAATACTTTTATTGGTATAGGAAGATGTGTTGCATTAATTTACTCTAGTACTAATTAAGTTTCTCAATACTAAATTAAGTACTGACTATTATTTAAGACACTCGGAGTATGGAATATTTAGAGTACTCAGTAATAATTGGAGTAGCCAGCTGTCTTGAAATTGTTTTTATGGTACATTCAATGATGCAACCTTAAGAGATAATTGGTGTTTTAGATAAAACCAAACCTAGACAATCTTAAGAAATAAGAATTCAAAGAGTGCAAATGATCTCTGCTAATGCATTCACTCATTATGAATTATTAGAGTTATGTAAAACGTATAATAGTATAAAACTTTACACGTAGTTAATTTTACACTTTGAAAGATGATTTGAAAATTTGTAGTGTTTTCAATAGTTATTTGCTTTTTATAATCAAAAATTACATTGCTGCTTGCAATTTCAAAATCTAAGTTTTCTTTCAACGTAATCACTCATAAGAAAATGTGTATGATCTTTCCCGATGCAATAATTTCAAACAAACGTTTTAATAATGTCACATCATAAGTTAAAAAACATATTGCTGTTTATAGTTAATCTTTTTTATATCACTAAAATTATTTTTTACTTTCTTAAAAAGTTCTTTACTTGTTATAAATAATCAGAATCTCTTTTAAATAAGCTATGTACATTATTGTTTCAATGCAATAGTAACAATACATGTTAAGAGTTCTTCTCTCTTACGATAGCATTTTTTTAATGCCAAACTTATATGGAATTGGTATGCTTAGGTAGTATATCAGGAAGACAGTAATATAAAAGGTGATGAAAATAGATTAGTGTTCCTCAAATTCAATGGATTTCAAAGACTGAATACTGAATACAGGTGACTTCCTCCTGGAAAAATAAACCTGCTTTACGTTCTTTCTTTACAGTTTTATTTCTTTTCTTGAGTGATATCAGCATTGGCAAGAAGGTTGGACACCGGAGATCTTTGACCATCGGGTTTGCCGTCTTTTTCTTTAGAAACACAACTCAAGAAACAGATATCATGATAGACAGTGACTTCTTTAGTAAAAGGTTTATATTTTTCTCATTCAAATGCATCTTTTATTTTTCTTCGCATCCTTCCTTCTTTGAGAATCTTGGGAGTGGATTCAATGTATTTTGTATATCCTTTCAATGAAATGTTATATGTGTTTGCTAAAGGTAGAAAATCTCTATATACTTGAAACCAATAGAGGCTTGCTTTTCTATTATAAATATTTTCGGTTTTATGTTTAACTTAATTTGTAAGAAAAATGATGTTATACGAAACAACTGTAATTTTTTGTAATTAAATTAATTGCATACACGTCTAATCATTTTTAGACAAAAATTGCCATTTCTTTATATAATTTTTATAACAATAACAATTATACGTATTACTACTATCTATTATTATGTGTGAATTTTTAGTGAAATATGATTGGTTATATATATATATATATATTATAAGTTACATTCTTGAAATTAAACTTAGAATATTTATATTAAAATTTTTCATGATGGGAAAGTGTCTTTTGTAATTTTTATTTGTTTATGGAAAAAAAAATTTAATAAACATTTTGATAATGATTTCAACTTGAATATTATCTAATATGTTTTTATCGTAATATAATAAAAAACGAGGCATTTAACATGTTGAAATAAATTAATACAAATTACATTTGCAATTTTATTTCATTTTATTATTTAAATTGAAGTTGCATTAATTAAAAAAATTGTGTACACATTTGAAAGAGTTTTTTACATCGCTAATGATATTAATTACAAAGTAATTCTATTTATATGTTGTTTTTAAAGCTGCCGATTAATTTGTTTTGTTGCTTTTATATACATAAATGTACTTTATATCATGTTTAAATAGTTGCAAATTATTGAAGAAATTCAAAAAACGCATTAAAACTATGAATTGCAATTTAATGAAAGAAAAGTCACTAATACAATTAACATTTTTCTTTTGGAAATAATCACTCAGAGAAAGTATTTGAATTCATGCATAAACTTAAACTGCCATGTTACATTTCGTTTCCTTTTTTATTCAAAAATTTCTATAAAATAACTCAGCTATATTAACCTCGTTTAGTTGAAGACTTTTCGTGATAATTATTTGTGCTAATAACAATACTACATTTTATATCAAAAATGATTCTGGATTAAAATGTTTCATTCATAAAGTGTATATTAAAGGCAGGAAAACATCTTGCTCAACAAAATTAAAGAAACGTCAATAAAAATATCTATCGTTTTATATACAGTTTTTATGTAGTTAAAATATGGCATTGGCTAACTAACCTATATATACCTTCAAAAATTGAAAATTCGTTAAGTTTTTAAAAATACATGTACTTCTAATGGTGAACAAAGTGGTAGCATTGGTATACTTTATTTTTATTTTTAAATAATATGTCATAATTTATATCCATACATAATCTTACAATTACATATTTTATTGCAATAAAATATATTATTTGCTTACTAATATAAAAAAGTTCAAACACAAAAATGAAATTAAGAAATATATTATAAAAATACTCATATGTGTTTCAAATCATATAATTAAATATTTGATTTTTATGTAGCTTTATGATTATGTAAAATTAATGCTCAATAGTTTTACATTTTTTAATATTTTTATTAATGTTTTAATTTTCCTTTGTAGTCTAATCATTTTAGTAATTCCGATCCAATTTATTTTAATTTATGGAACTAATGTTCATAAAATAAAAATATTTAGTGAAAGAAAACACAAATATACGTAACTAAAAAAATAATTCTCTAATATCGTGAAATGCCATCAATTCAACACTTTTTTAATTCCTGTCCAACTGTATTAAACCAATGAGATATTTTTAATCTAAATTTATCTTGCTTCAGGAAAAAAAAAGGGGAAACTAATTTTCCCCCTCTCTATTATAAAATATATTTAAATTTAATCCTAACTCAAAAATATGTTGTTCTTGAACATTTAAAAATAGGAGTTTATCTTTTTAAAAATGTTTTGTTTCATCTGTAATGAATTTCTTACTTTATAAAGATTTTTACATCAATTTCTTCACTATATTTAAAAGGTATATTTATTTTGATATTAATTTTTAATAAAGGAATTTAAATATATATAAAATTCATGTCTTTTAAAGTTATAAAAAATATTTTGAAAAAAACAAATATATCGGAATTCTATTAAAACCATATAGTATCAATTATGAATCAATGTTTCTATGAAATGGCATTTATTGTAGAAGAAACAACATTATCTATGACCCTTTACATAAACAAATGAATTTTGAAATAAGCATCTTTAGTTGGAACATCTGAAAGTTCATATCTAACATTCTTCCACAAATGGAAGATTTTGGCATGTAGGTTTAACATAACAATCCCTTAAATAAACATACAATACTGTTATAAAAAATATTATCTTATATCTCCATTTAATATTTTTAAGTAATTGAGAACCCATTCAAAATCAATATAAAAAATCAATTTTAATATCGAGGTGACAGAGTAAACGGTAGAATGCAAACAAAAATAATAATGAAACGATGTATGTCACAAATAAACAGATTAAATGCGCAACGAACTACTTCACTTACTAAACTGCTGTGTGTACTCTGTTGCGTGATAGGGAGACAGTCTTGGAGACCAGCAATTTGTGTCAGGCCATGATAAAGGATGCACATAATGCTATTAACTATTCAAAAATCATTTTTTTCATAACATTTTTCTGGCTCGAGATCTTTTGATAACCGAACTTGAGGTAAAACAGGGTAAGTCTTCTCACTTCTGCTTTACATGCATAAATGTTTAAACATAAAAGGTTTGGGGATATAAATCAAACCACCGTGATCCTCTCTTCCACGATCAACGTTACTAATTTCTAACTAAACTACGATATCTTTGCCGTGAAAGTAAAATTCCCCCCATCCAAAGATGGGTGAAATGATGAACGACATCGAGCATTTTTGACTCACCCATTCTGGGAAAGTTCCTCCCGTGCATTTTTAAGTGTCTTGTGAGACTTTTTTGTACTCTTCTCAGGTTTTAATCTCGTTTGCTTTCCCATCGTGGTTTGGTATCCCGGCATGCCCTGATTAACGGAATACTTATTCAGTGTTCTGTGTCATCCAAGTAAAAAGGAGAAGAATCACGCAAGCTGCGCGTAATGATGACAGGTCGAGAGTTGGAACAGTCTCATCGCTGAATATATCATCCATATGGATGGGGGAAAAGAAGACAGGGTTTCTTTCTCTTTTTCTCTCGTTTTGAAGGATAGATAATGTGCGAAGGTTAGAATGGCGTGACCGCGATCTGATCCTTTTACACGCTCTTCTTTTGGCATACAAGTTAAGGTTCTATTTTAGCGTGAAATAAATTAACTGGTATATGTGGATAGCATTTGTCAGTTCTTCAATCTATATTCATTCTTTAAATATTTAACGTAATGCAGTGCTACGAAATGTTTTTATCAGAAATTTGCAGAAGAATTACTGCTTATATGTTTCGTTTTGAATGACGAATAAGTTGTAAGAGGATTTGCAGAGTTAAATGTTGCGTAAATATATGATTTTTTTTACTTTTGACTCTCACTATTTGGTGAATGTCTTTCTAATTTTTATTTTCACTGTTTTTCTTCATATGCTTGGGATTCAAAATAAATTAATTCTTATTCAAACTGTATTTTTGTATTTATTGATAGTTATTAAATTTAAAGTTCAGTTTAATTTTGGTCCTCCTTATCCACTCAGTGTTTCAACGTTGATATCTGAGGATTCTACCACGAAAGCTTATACAGGGGATCGTGTATACTTGCCTAAATATAACTTCTTTGGGGGATACCATACTATGACCATTGTTGACCATACATTTTCTCTATTCCTAATCCAAGAAATTTTTATTTGTTTTTACTATTTATCTTCCTCTAGCTCAAGATGAAAACTTTAACATCCTGACATCTCTAAGCCACTGTGACGTAAAAAGTAGAGTACTAAAGCTTTAAAAGTAGTAAAGTTTATTATTGATTACTCTACATTCATATCAGTGTTTCTACGTTGATTTCTGATCATTCCACAATTTAGAAAGGAGACTGTGGATATGACTTAGAAGATGCACCATTGTATTTCACACCTTTTTCTCATATTCGAATCCAAAGAAATTTTTATTTGGTCTTAACCATTTATCTTTTTCTTGCAAGATGGAAAACTTAAACATCTGACATCTCTATACCACTGTGTCATCAAAGTAGATCTAGAAAAGCCATAAAAGCAGGTGCTTATTACATGACAAGGGTTTAGAGTTGATGGCCCAAACATAATGCATACACGTTTAGAAAAGGAAGTTCGTTCTTTCTATTTAACTCATTTAGAAAGGCTCATAAATGTGAAAAGATTAGCAATTCACGACAGTTTCGTGATTTTTTAGCAAAGTTTCTTCTTTTTCCGATTGAGAGAGACAAATTGATGTCAAGATGGTTTTCCTTTTTTATATAGGAGATAAGATACTTTGTATATTTGTTATTGTATTTGTCAATTTGTGATACTGAACAGTATGAGTTGTTTGAGTGCTTTTATGTAGAATTACACTGCGAAAGTGGTTAATTATTAAAGACTTATACTACAGAAAAAAGAAGATATATGCATATCTATTAATCCCAGATAAGTGTATTGAGATATATATGTGTGAATATAAATGTGTTAAAGTATAGTAATCGCAGTGGAGAATATTTTAATGCAAGAATGTTAATTGTCGCTAAAGAGATGTTTTAAAAGGCTTGTATTAGGAATTAGGATTGGGACTCCTATAACATGCTAATGGCAGATTACATAGATATATATATATAGATAATGTCAAATGTGCATTGATTATCTTTATGTGAAAAAAATTAAATTTATCTCTATTTTCTGATTTCATTTTTTAATTTTGAATTATTTTATTACTTTTTAAATATTTGTTATGTAACACTACAAATCTCTTACATTGTTTTTTTATTTTGTACAGGGATAATTAAATTATTTGAATTTTTTAAAAGGTTTTTGTGCAAAAAGCAATTTCTTCAGATATCCAAATACCTATTAAAAATCATGTCAACTTTAATACTTTATACAAGAATTTACGATACATAGATTAAACATCGTTTCCAAAACATTGATAAATTCACTGATCATTCAATTTCATTGATAAATGTTGATTACATTGATAATGTATGTAATAATTAAAAACATTGCATATAACACTCTATTTTTAAACATAAAAAGATTTACAAATGCTGGTCACATATCTTTCAGGAACTTTTGCTTGTCCAACAGCATTGTTGCAGATTATTATTGCAATTGTTTTCTCATTCCCTTATTTCATTGATACGTGCTACATAAAATATGAAATAACTAAATACATTGAAATATATTTTTTACTAATGTTGGACACATATCTTTCAGAATTTTTTGCTGGTCCAACAGCATTGTTGCATATTCAAGATTACACGTAGGCGATGTATGCTTGGTAATTGAAAGATTTCACCAAC